>JBBPTO010001960.1:0-12828 GCA_038094155.1 Pulveroboletus cf. aberrans
GGTGTAATATTTGTGGTGATAAGCCAGGTTGATCAAAAGGAGCACAGATGGAAATTCAGTATTTGCTTTCTGCCCTTCATTATATAACCAATGTTCTGGGTCATGATCACATGATCATCAGTCATTTACACTCTCACATTGTTTCATCTGTCACTATAGTTATGAGATACTTATGCCATTGGCTAGTATTCATATCCTACTATCAATGAACTCCAAATGCACAATCATTTCCATAGCATGCAATTCTCTCTATTTCTATTAAGAAACATTGGAGACATCTAGAGTATACTGTAATTTTATCATAAATAGCATTCAAAACAATAAAAAATCTGTTGTGAAAAGTGTAGAATGCAGAAAAAGCTGTGTTGAATGGTCAAAAGACATACTTTTAGTACATTCTGGGTCAGATCTGCAATCAATCTGGTGCATTAAATGTAATTATATGTCAGAGCATTGGCATATGATTGTGGTGTGATGTGATTCAACAGTAAATGTTTGAGCATGACAAAACACATGAATAGGGATGTCACCTCAATAACAAGATTCATGCTCTGCTTTATCCACCTTTGTCAACTCTGCAGTGCTTCACATCAAAAAGATGGCAAGAAAAGCAAAATTTCATCTAAAGCATTCTTTACCTCACAGTCCAGAAGGCTCAAGCTCGCATGATAAACTGAAGGATTGTATCCAGAAAGTCATTGAGTCCTATAGGCAGAATAAGTTGCCCAATCTCCTCAGCACAGCCAAGAAATATATAATTGCTCATAAGTCTTCAACAGTGCATAGAAGGGCATGCAGACTCCCTCAAATATTCACAGACTCTTGAAAGAAACAAAGACTACTCAAAGATGCCCAGAAGATGGTTCTCCTTGAGTAAATTCAATTTCTTGATGTAACCAGTTGCCCAATTTTGAAGGAGACCATTTACTCATTTATCTATGATTTCTGTGATCAATATCTATCAAATAATTGGTTCATGAGTTTTCACTCTTGGCACTCAGAGGTCAAGCTACCCTGTTCATCTGACATTGATTTAAAATGTGCACAGATGTTCAACTACACTATTTTCAAAACATATTTTAATTACTACCATGTACATTACCCCCATAGCACACTGTCTTCTCACTTTGCTCTTGTGCACAACCATCAAGTGTTGGAGTATGTCAGGCTTCTAATGTGGCTGCCATGCTGTGCATGACAACCCATGACAAATTTTGCATATAATATGGATTTCAACCTCACTGTATTCATGCTATTCTAGCAGGACCAAAATATCATCTTTTTTTGCTCCACTAACATGAGCTGATAGTCGAGTGTCTAAGCTAGATACTCAGATAGATACAAAAAAATAGAATTGTGTTGCTGTGTTGCTATTTAAGAAACACCTAAAATTGTGCATTTGAAATGCATTGATAGTATCAATAATATTGGTTTATTAGTTATCTTTCATGACTTATATCTATCCTGATATAATAGTGACATATACAGAGGCAAACAGTCCTGTAAAGTATATAAAGAGAGCTGCCTTTTTTCACTCTCCAGTTCTCCAGTTAACCAACTAGTAACTCAGATAGTCAAGTCAAGTTCTTTCCTTCTCTATCTTGCTTTAATACCCTCTATTTTGTGATACTTCATTTACCTTTGGTGAGTTTTTTCACCAAGGTCCATAACCTTTCTTCTCTCTATCAGTTCCTTGACTGGTAGAACTATCTACTATCTCAGAGGATGAAATAAAGGGATCCTTTCATCTCTTTAATGATCTCTCAAAATACATTGCTGATGGATGTCAAGAAACACCAGCTGAATTGTGAAGGGAGGTTGTGCATTTATTCTAGTACTTCAGATTTCAGGCCTGTTGGGATAATTAGAGAAAAAAAGAAGCACTTGGGGTCACTAGATGGTTATGTGAATTGTCTCTTGATAGAGCAACAGAAAAGCCAAGCAAACTCCTGAAAATTTCAGTGCATGTTGCTTACTTAGCCTGAGGTAGTGTT
Organism: Pulveroboletus cf. aberrans; assembly: GCA_038094155.1. Classification (NCBI taxonomy): domain Eukaryota; kingdom Fungi; phylum Basidiomycota; class Agaricomycetes; order Boletales; family Boletaceae; genus Pulveroboletus; species Pulveroboletus cf. aberrans. The sequence continues at coordinate 1,995 of JBBPTO010001960.1, forward strand.
GCTGTGGCTCAGCTTGTTAAAAAGTGTGCTATGGAGGGACTAAGGTGCTCAGACTCAACTATTGCACAGTGATGGTATGTTGAAGTCATGGTGACAAACTCCTATATGACTCTGGAACTCTAGAGTTAAGTTGTGAAACCTTGGCTTACCTTATATGGTGCACCCTTGTTTTGAGTCTCACTTGGTGATCTCATATTTGAGTGGAGAATTAGAGGGTTAGAGTTGAGTTGTCTAGACTTGGGAAAGAGCAGAGATATCTGTCAAAGTTGATAGAGAGTTGAGCATCAAGCTATATAAGTCAAGAGAGAGTACATCAAGTACTCAATTTGATATTATGACTGAAGTATGTACATCAGAGTTGGTATAGTATAATGGTATGAAGAGGCATCAGATTTGTAATAGAGTTATAATGCATAAGTAGGAAAATGGAGTTAGGAATCTATGCAGTGGAGCTATGCACTGATTGTGCAGTTTGCCAGAGCTCTGCTCAACAGAGTCAGAGAAAGATATAGAGTGAGAGATCAACTAAATATAGAACAAGGAAAACAGGAGAGATCTATGGAGGTTTGAAGAAACAGAGTTGCATAATTGGTGAGTTAACATCAGATGGATGAATGGAGTTGACATGTTATGATATGTTCTTTTTTTTCCTGAGTTTTTCTGTTATTTTCTTATTTTTTTTTCTGCATATACAAGAGGGTAATGTGACTTTATGTTGCATGTCACATCACAGTCATAATCATGCATTACAGGTTGCATGGCATGCTGACTGATGCTGCTGACTAATGCCATTTACTAATATGCTGACTAATGTGCTGACTGAGTGTCATATCCATGACAACTTCAGTCCTTCAAGCACCAACTCTGCTCCTATCTCCAGTGTGTTTACATTCATTATGCATCTCCATTTCTTCAGACCTTCATATATCTATCATGTTATGTCTCTGTTTCTTATTTAGTTAAATCTCATCCTCTGTACCTTTCTCTGTTGCTGTGCAGCAGAGCTCTGATAAATTGCACAACCAGTGTGCAGCTCCAGTTCATAGATTTCTGACTTCATTTCATTACTCATTTGTTATAACTCCTGTTACAAATCCAGTGCACTCTGTAGTATATATACTGTACCATCTCTGCTGTACATATCTCCAGTCATAATATCAAATTGAGTACTCAATGTTCTCTCTCCTTGATCAGCTTGACACTCAGCTCTCTGCCAAACTTTGACAGATATCCTAATCCTTCTCTGAGTCTAGACAATTCAACTCTGCATCTCCAACCCTTCACAAATACAGGACCACAACGCCAAGACTTGGGTAGTGGTGTATCACACAAGGTGAAGCCAAGGTCCTACCAATAGCTCCGGAGTTCCAGAGTTATACTGGAGTTCACTTGCATGACTCTGACACTGAGATGCTGACTGATACTTTCAAAATCTTCTGTGACCTTACATGCCATTCTACAACCTTTCATGGTTACTATATGTGGATACTATGATCACAGATGATCAAACAACCCTTGTGCTATATATTCTGTCCAATAGACAGCCCAAGAACTTCAGATAAGTTCTTGTGGCATTCTCAGTCACAATCCCTTGTTCACTACTCCAGACCTCTACTAGTCTCCCTGCTAGTGCATACTGTACAGTGCCTCACCTAGCTTGGCTAGTTACTGGTATGTTCTCTCTCATGTTCATTGTGAGCTGGCAACCACTGTATAGGTGGCTGGTTGGCTTCATGATGTTTAAAGATGTGGAGTTGTTACAGATATGACATGGCAGAAGAACTTGTATTTACCTATGGAGGGGCAAGGATACCCAGACTACAGACATAAGTGATAGAAGTGCTAGAATATAGCTAGAAACTTGCCTCAGCTGTTGCAAAGATGGAAGCAGACTAACTAAATAGTGACAGAGATTAGAGTGCATGAACTCTAATGTAACTCCAGTGCAGTTTCTGAAATAGGAAATGTGAGGTCTGGAGAAGAAAAAAGATGTTACCAACTGTGATAGTCAACTCTGAGTAACTCTGAAGTTAGAAGTTGTACTTTATAAGTAAAGCCTCAGAGTTGTGGCAGAGCAGGTCTGGGGTAGGTCAAAGGAGCATGGAGGAGTTGTATTTTGACATGGTTCACAGAGACCTAAAGTATCTTATTTTGATTCTGAGCTGACTTGTAATAAAACATGGTAATGGCAAGGCACCATAAATACCTGGTTTGATGAGGTCAGCTGCACATACTATGTGAGACAGACAAAAGATAGAAGGTTTGATGGTTTACAGGTGGGACTTGTGAAAGTGGATATATGATGTCCAATGGAATAACCTGAGAGGAAGATATGACAAAGATTTCTATGAGAATCTGATATTGAATTGCACATTGTCAGTCAGGAATAGAGGACCTAAAGAGTGAAACAAAAGAAACACAGTAGGAGAGGGCAGAGAAAAAAAGGCACTTCTGACTATAAATCATTGGAATAAACCACCAACAGGCCTCAGGAGCATAGCTAAGAGCAGGACCCAGAATATCATAATGGTCATGATGGTGATTCATTCACTTGTAGTATCTTGTGAAATTCATTGCAAGGGGAAGAAGCTTGGTTTTGGCTGCAAAAAAGATGCATCAGGATGTTATAGGTTGGATACCAGTGGAAATTCAAGGGCAAGTTGATGACACTCCATTTTCAAATGTCAGAGTTCTAATGTTCTTGTAGGGAGTGGCATGAATAGCAAGGTCATTGTCATTGCAAGTCTAAAACTGGTGTGAACAAGCACAAAATTTGATTGTTTATGATAGGGGCAGAAGAAAGAGGAATGGTCCAGGGACATGAGAAACCCTGGTTAAACAATGAAATGCAATAGAAAGAGTCAGAACTGGAAAAGGAAAAGGATTCCCTATCATGTTCATTTCAAGTTTGGCTCAGAGTTGAAAAGGAATGCAGTGTGAAAAGCTTCTTGATTATGAACCCCCACCACTTCATTCACTTCATCTCATCTCACTTACACATGTCATCCCAGCAACAACCACTAGTTCTGTACCATGGTCATGATGCTACTGCACTGCAAAAATATAAACATTTTTTCCATCAGGAACTTGATGCAGTTTTAACATTCACTGATCCCAGTGACTCTAGTGGCAGTGACCTTGAGCATCAGACTGGAAACCCCACACAGAGTAGCAACAACTCTATAGAAATGGATGATATACTTTCTTTCATTCAAAATGCCTCAAAAGGAGCAAGTGAAGGAACTGATGCTGAGTATAGGCAGTATGTATTTTGATTTGATACTAGTGATATAAAATTAGTACTAATCTACTACAATTCTATGTTTATAAAGACTTATGAGACAGTGTCAGGCCTGCCTAGAGGAAAATGAGTACATTTCATGTGGAGTGAATTTTTTTTCATCCAAGCCCTCTTCCAATGCTCCACAATGGATTGTGGCCTGAATTATGGAAGAGTAAGCATTACTATTACTATTATTATTAGTTTAATTTATTATTTTTAGAGCTGACAGTATGAAAGTGGGTGGTGGAGTACATTCACCTGATAAAGTCAGAGGGAGTTATGCCCATGCTCAAAAGATGTGAGCTGTCATGACATATGACTTTGGGCATGTTCATGGACTTGATATTATGCTATGTCAGAAAACCTCTCCTGGATGCTACATTGGAAATTCTTCTGTATCACCATTTGTCAGTGATTATATTATTTCTCTTCATAGATGCAAAGTAAGTTAAATTTTGCATGAAAAATTAGAAACTGATTCGTTATATTTTTAGACACAATCTGGAGAGGTGTTCTAGAGTGCTCAGACAATAACTTCTGTGAATATATTTATTTGAATTTATTATATTTATATTTTATTCTAAAGGACATTCTCTATGTGTACTATTACAATCACATGGCTGGTATATATGATGTACAGCCATATGGTTTGTGCAATTGCCATTCTTTTTCAAATACTAATTTTTAGAGTGCTGATCAAGCAAGGCATCTTTTGTATTGCATTTACTTGTTTGCATTTCTGTGCTTGTTGTATTCACATGAAGTTCTTAAGACTCAAGTACATGAGGTTGAGCTAGTGGAAATGGAAGGTCAACCTGCATCTCTCATTATTACACTTCCATTTTGAAAAACTAACCAGTTTGATAGTATGTTGAATATGTTTTTTTATTTTATTTTATTATTATTATTAATGATTTTATAGGAGTTAAACCTTTTCACCCATGGCAGGCATCTGAGGATCAAGCATATCTTTGTTCTGTACATGCATTTGCAAAGTGAATTCAATGTTCAAAGATTTCTTGAGGGTACCTTTTTCAAAGCATTTCTTCTGGTGATTGTATCAGCCTTGACAACAAACCTCTGGTAAGAATAGATTATCTACTGTGAAATGTTTCATTAATTTCTATTTGTAGTCTGCTGAGAATTTCTCAGCAATGTTTAGAAACAATCTTTTGGACATTGAGATTGATCCCAACTCTTATGTTACTCATTTCTTTTGTCATGGTGGATGTCAGTGGCTTATTAAAGGATCCAAGAAAACTGTCAAGAAAATCTGTGAGTGGAGAGGATGAAGCATTGAATTTACTTACATAATCATTGTCAAGTATCTTGTTTCTGATTCTGACCAACCTAGCTTTGCTAGAGCCAATTTTTTTAATTCTTACTATATGCAATTTACAACTATTGTTCAACATGTCATAGATCTTGTGCTTGTTCAAGATTCAGATAGATCTTCTACTTTTACCATCAAGTTCTTTTGTTAGTGTTTTTTCTTCAAACTATAAATATGCATATGTTGTTATATTATCTGTCTTATTGCATATATTTATAGTGGTATTCACTCAGGCTATGCTTAATATATGGTTGATATATGATTTGTTTAGTAAGCTCTTATATATATATAATGAAATTATATTAAAACTCAGTTTACATTAGACTGAAAAAGGTTCTTTGACCATGGTAGTATCTATACATATATAATTCCTTACCTCTGATCTACCACCCATTCCCATTTCACTATCCCAGTCAAAATACCACACTTCTACCAGTTTTTTTTTTACATATTTTAGTTCTCATATTATATCATTGTTTGTGAATTTAAACAAATAAAAAATATGCAGTGATTCTTTTGATTGTGAAATTTACCTTTGTCATGCAATTGTCACTTGTGGAGTGAATGCTGAAGTGGAGTTCTAAATGCTGTGGCTGATTCAAATGGGCATGGCAGATTTGTTTAGTATGTTTACTGGTGATGGCAGCTGTAAAGAAGGCCAGTGTGTTTCACAGACACATTGCATTAATCATGAAATGAAACCTAAATCTTTGACTGTTCCCTCTCAGGCTGCAAATGAAAGGATGACCTTGTTGCTTTTGTTCACTTTTTAGCTAGCTATCTCTAGCTAGCTCTCCATAGCAAGGTCTAGCAAGGTCCCCCATTCCATAGCTCCATAGAAAAGATAGGGGGACTGTAACACAATATTTCAATATTAATATAAGTTGAAATTTTCATCTGACAATCTTTATATATATATATGAACTTCTGTGCAAATTTTGAACCTAATATATACAGATATAATAGCAGGGTAATCAAAGACACTTTGAGGAAGAACAGTGTTTTAGTGATGCTCTTGCTTCTAGTAAAAGGTACTGTATCTGAACTTACAGTCATCAAGGACTACCTCATCAAAAATTCTACTCCAGCAAAGGAGCATCAAGTCTTTTCAGCAGTTTGAGAAAATGCATGATGGGCACCACTAATTTCACATGAATACTAGACTCAGAGCCTGTAGCACTATCACCACCTTTATCACTGTGCTCACTCATTTCACCTGGGGCATCAAGCCTTCTGAACACTGTTACATTACATCTAGTATTATATTCTTTCATGTCACATACATGCCATACCACTTATTCTTTTAACACATCATATATCCATTTTGCAATTACCCACAATCTAATTATAATGGATATACATAGTCCTCACAACTTGAATAGTATATAGATTATTTTCTGGCCTTTAAGCCAACTATGAAGTTTGAATTCTGTGATGTGACAACTTGTAATTACTTTGCCATTTGAGGTGGTGAAATGGGTGGCAGATCAGGAAGAAGGCATAGTGCAGTGATCACCAAAACTATTGCAATGTTCAACCTCAATACAGTATATAGAGCACCCTGCAATTCTGCGTGGGAATTCCGCTTAGCTTTGGTTAGACCAAACAAAGTAAAAACCAATGGCTACAAATGGGTCTCTGGATCATATGATTCGACCTAAATTCCATGAAAATATGACCATATTAAATCAGCAATACCATTGCAACTATTTTGCATCTTTTAAGAGATGAAGCAGAATCACATTGAAATGAAATGATATTTGGTCTCAATTATATAGACAGACAAAGATAGACATACAAACAATATGTTTGAGTTTGAAATACTTTACATGCTGCTTTGCATTCAACTTTTACCATCATGAAATCTCTTTCTGCTACTCAAAATGTCAACATTCTCTCTATGCTTGATGCTGGCCAATCTGCCCACTCTATTGCTTCTGCTACTGGTCTTCATGTGTCTACCATATCTAGAATTTGCTTCGAAGAGTGTTCAGAGCTTCAACATCCAAGCTTTCTTCCACTAATATGCATCATGCTCTTTCTCTAATCTCTTCTGGAAAAGCAGAGAATGTGATTTGAGTGACAAAGGCTCTTATCCAGCTTGTCCAGGAGCCTCTGTCTACCACCATAGTGTATCACCACTTGAAGAAAAGTGGTATGAAGGCTGTAGTCAAGTTCAAATACCCCTTTGCTCAGCCAGACATTGTAAAGCTCATTTGGATTTTCCATACACCATAGAGATTGGATTATTGATGACTGAAAGAAGGTCATATAATTTGATGAGTCCAAATCAATGGCATGGGATCAGATGAGCACAAATGGGCTTGGAAAAGGTCAGGAGAAGGGCTTAGTAATAGGCTGGTTGAGAAAACAGTTAAGTTTGGAGGTGATTCTGTGATAATGTGGGGCTGCATGGGTTGGGATGGCATTGGATATGCTATCAAGATTGATGGTAGGATGGATGGTGACCTATACCTTCAAATTTAGAAGGTAGAACTGCAAGAAACCATGCAGTACTATGGTCTTAATCCTCCTGACATTATTTTTAAACAGGACAACAACCCCAAGCATACTTGTGAGAAGGTCAAGGAGTGGTTCTAGAAGCAGGATTTTAGAACCATGGCATGGCCTGCACAGCCTCCTGACCTTAAACCCATTGAGCATATCTGGAGTTATTGAAAAGGAAGCTAGCAAAGCATGAGCACTCTTTTAAAGGAATTTTGGAGTTGTGGAAAAGGATTCATGAGGAATGGGATAATATATCAGCTGAGGAGTGCCAAAAGCTAATTGAGAGTATGCATAGAAGGATTGACACAGTGATCAAGGCAAAAGGAGGCTATACCAAGTATTAAATACCTGCTGTTACACTTTCCTCAGGTAGAGGACAAGTGTAGCTGCTAAAGAGGGTCTAGAGTACTGAAAGCAGGGCAAGCCACTCTATGAGGATGAAAGACAAGGGTTTGAGGTGAACAAGGTGTTCTTCTTGCTCTGTCTTTACAATCAAATGTCAAAGAAAATGAAGGACTCAGCAATCTATGTAATGTCACTAAGAAACAAAAGGTTCACTAAACAGTGTAGCCTCAAAAGTGCTATGAAGTCTTAGAGAGTCAAGGGTTTCCAGTGAGATACTAAGTAATAGGGACAGGGAATAAGGCTAAGATCCAGTGTATTGAGGTATATAAACAGAAGATCTAGCTTAGAGAATACATAACATGATAAATACAGTATATATAGGCATATGGTGAACTTAGGGCAGGTTAGGAAGGAATCACTGATGAAGCAAATGAAATCATGTGAAATGCAATGGAAATGGATGATGAGTGATGGTGTCATAGTCAGTGATGAAAAGAAAAGAACATCCAAGTTGGGACTGGCACCCATATGTACATAAGTATAAAGCATGTGACTAAAGAAAAAAGGGGCCAATCATGATGTTACCCCCTTAGTATGTCTGAGACAGCATTGAAGGATTCAAAAATAAAGGTATTGCCCACCTCCAGGAGAGCCAGTCATGTTGACCCTCTCTTCAACACCCCCTTAATAATAAAGGTGCAAAACTGTTACAATGATATTGCTGATGTAATATGGTCATATCTTCACAGCCTCTGGGTTAAATCACATGACCCTGAGATTTATTTGTAATCAAGGATTTATACTTTGTTTGGTTCCACCAAAGCTAAATGGAATTCCCATGTGGTATTGCAGAGTGCTTTATGCACTGTGTTAAGGTTAAACATTGCAATAGTGTAAAAAACCAAAGTTTCCTACAGTGATATCCTGAGTTTTTTCATTGTTTTATGGCCTCTATCTCATGCTCCAGGTGAACCCAAGACCATTTCACTGCCATTTGTCTGAATCCAAGTCAATCCAGTTAAGGTTCAGAGGTCAGTTTTCAACCCAGTGTTCTGGACCCAAGTTTCTGCACATTGGAACCAGTGTTTTCATGCCTTGGGTCACATTCCCACTTTCTGTGTTTGATCAGGTGTTGTTTCTTTTCATGTTTTCTTTACTGTACATTATTTGAGTATGCCCAAATTAGACTTTTGTATGTAGGATTAGTTCCTAGACAGTGTGAATTCTACCACCATTGATCCTAAGCCTTTAATTCGAGTTTCCTAGTCTTTTTTCTACATTTCCCTTCAGGTTCTTCTCAAGTCCTGCAAGTTTAGTTAAATTTCTAGCTGTATTGAATGGGAGAGAACCAGACTCTTGTTTTCCAGTGTTGTTAAGACTGGATCTCCTCCACTCAAACTCCAGTCGGAGATCGGAGGTCAAGGGGATTGAATGGCCAGAGATGGCCAGAGGTCCAGAGGGGTGAAGGCTTGGCGCAGGACTTGTGTGTCGCGCCCTAGCACTGTCATGGCCTTCTTGGTCGGAGACACATTGGAGAGAACTGGAGAAGGTTGGAAGAGAGAGTTTAAGGTGATATTCAGGCTAAGGTATCTACATACAGAAGTCGGAGTATATATATGTTGGAGTGCTGCAGATTAGTAACAGAGGGCTATGTAGATAAGTAAGATGGAGGTCGGAGAGTCATATGCCGGAGCTGTGCTACACAGCGTCGGAGGGATCAGAGGGGTGAAGCTAAACTAAATACAGAACAAGGGAGGTACGTAAAGGTATCTAAGATAAGTCCGGAGTTTCGGAGGTTAGGAGTTGATGAGATGTCACTGGAGGTAGTGGCAGAGTTGATCCGGAGGTCGGAGTTGACTCGAATGTACGGGATATGACAAGTGTCCTGTGAACAATTAGAAAGCCTTTTCTACAATTCTTTTCATTTTCCTCTCCTCTCTTTGCAATTCCCTTGGGTTGAGAACTACACTTGCATCCTACACTACTGCTTAGGACTTTATCCCAAGTCTTTTTTCTGTTTTAAAATAGTTTTGGAGGTCACTGTATATCATGTCATCACGATTAATTTGTCACTACAATTTTATGTTATTTGCTAAGTGTGTTTATATTGATTATATTATTCACTTTATACTGTCACTAATATGACTCAACACTTAAGGCTCTAGACTGCTTTCACTAGTCAAGCAAGAAGGAAAATGAGTCAATGCCATAGATGCTGATGAAAATGCCAAAAGAATAAGACTGCCCTCTGGTGGGTGCATTCTTGTCCTTTATATACTACTCTACATGATTTTACCTATTGTACTCCAATCTAGATGTCCAAGAGGGTACCATAAGGATTAGATGCATAAAAGGCATGATGTGCATGAATGGAAGATGATACATGAATAGAGTAAGGGCATAAAATGATGTTAGGGCCATGAGTAATCCATGGAAGACATAAGAATGTTCTGAAAGAGTCTGGAATGCATAGCATGATGTACTGTACAAATGGAAAGGGTTTGCATGATAAAATACAAAGTTTTGGTGGAACTCTTGTGTTTCTTGTGATTCTGGTGCTTCTGACTTCCAAGTTCCCATGCTTCTGGCATGGTTATGAGGTTATGACCTTCTGAGTTTCTGTACTTCTGAGCTTTTCAGTTCAAAAGCATCACTTTCAGTGTATCAAACATTTCAAGTGTGGTTAGAAGTGCCAGAAGGGTCAAGAATGTCAGAAGGGGTGTGAAAGTGACTGTGACACTACACCCCTTCTATGAATCACATTCCAGGTGATTAAAGGGTACTGCAGGTTTGGAACAACTGTTATGTTATTATAGAATGTGAATAGGTTAGAAAATTCAGACATGCAGAGGTAATGAGGTGCTTTGAGGTGCTTTCTATGGGAATCTGTGACAGAATCCTGCACATTAGCCAAAGCAGATTTAGGTTTCCATGTGCAATCATCATCATTCCAGCCATTCCAGTAAACCAGGTATTCCAGACACTGGCCCTGAAGGCATGAGTTCACAATAAATTCTTCTTCATATTCTCTATTCTGATCTTCTGTCACTTGGACTGGTTTTGGGTGAGATGCTATCTGTCCTGGCAGATGTTCCTTGTAGGATTTGACCCTAGATATATTAACAACTGGATGGATCTGCATAGTTCTAGGAAGCTTCATTTCAACTGTGCTACTTCAAACCAACTTGGTGATCTCATATGATCCTGGCCATCACTTACTGAGCTTCTTCGATTCACAGATCAACTGTAGGTTATCTGTAGAAGGCCAAACTCTATCTCCAACCCTATGTTCAGGGGCTTCAGAGTGGTACTGACTTTCATGTGCTCCTGAGCTTTTAATCGATTATCTCCAGTCTCTTGTAGTG
>JBBPTO010001961.1:0-12804 GCA_038094155.1 Pulveroboletus cf. aberrans
CGACGAACAGGACAGCCAAACAAACAAGGCGTCCCACCCACATGCTTTACCACTCAAACCGGGCCGCAGACTTTATCTCGAAACAATAAGCCATATCACCACATGATCCAACGCATGGATACGTAGCCGCGATTGCGAGCTCATACTGAACCTGGATGTGATCCACCATGCACATCGCGGAAAGGAGGGTGCGCGGGTTTGTGTCGGATTCCATAGTGAGTCCCTCCACCCCCGCGGTCACCGTTTGATGATATAAAACTGGGCCATGGTCATGAAGTTGTCAAGGCAAACGTGGTATGGAAATGCGTATCACGGTGAGTCGGGGCCTTGATACGTGGAGCCCATGTTCACCCCAACAATAATGCCTCGGCTCTTGATCTTCTCGACCATCCATGAGGTTACCGACAAGCTTGCCTAGTCGGCGACGGTATATAACACTGTAAGGCGTGATCCCCAATGACGGCCATGAGCTCGTGGTGACCTTGTGCTCGACACTACCCGTGGACAGATTAGCGCTGCCTTTGGTGTCTTGCAGCAGCGCCCCGCAGACCCCGACGCAATAGATAGCTCGTGGCAGGTCAGAGGACGTCTTGCTCCCACACTTTTTTGTGTCCTCGCATCCTACAAGATCAACTCACTCGCAGAGCCCTCCCCGTCCCCGCTGCGTTCCACTAACCGTCTTTCGAGACAGCGAATCGCTTGGGGTTATTCGCTTCCATTCTTGCCAGTCCCTCCCCGTCTTCCACACGCAGTTGCCATTTTATGCTTTGATGATCTGCTTGCCAGAATCTATTTCCACGCGCACAGTGCACCCTTGTCCTACGATCAGTGTACGTGCAACCACAGATCGTCCGCGTCACCAGTCATTTATGGTCTTCTAACAGAGCGATTGAGAGAGTCAATGAACGAGGTGCGTTCCACGTGCCCTTCTGCGTCGCATGTACACCTTCCTTATCTGCCACTCAAGGTCCCCCGCCTCGCGTCGATAGATCAGCCTAGGCCACATGTCCTTGGAGGGTAACGCATGGCAAGAATCGTCGACTTTCAAACAACGATACCAAAACACTGTCTTGTTGCAAGCAAACAATCGCAACGATGTATGCTCACTCTGGGAAGCTGTTAGGTTCAGGACGCAGGCATCCCATCGTCCTTGTGACATTTCAGACAATTGCCGTCTTGACATTCTTTCGTCTCTCCCACAACGCTCTCCTCATCGCAGCCTCCATGCCAGACGACCCGTTGTCGATCGGCTGTACAGATGACGCTGTTGAGAGCGCTTGTGCAGGCAGTCTGGACCGCTTCCGCATGGTAGTGACCCCCTTCTCGCGACTGAGCATGCTTGAGGTTGTAGTCGAACTTAGCGAGGGCACTCCTCCGAGGTTCGTTGTGCTGCGTCTGTACTGCATCGTGTCTCTCAAACGGAGAATTCGTTTCGGACGAGAAGGATGTTCTGCATCACGGAGTCGACTCTATCAATCGTGATGTTTGCATCAGCGTGATGTCTCTGAAAAAATTGTTCATGATACAAAGGTTTTCTCCAAAGCCTGCACATGCTCTCTTGGACGGACAACCCGTTTGAGCGCGCTCTGCGCTGGTGCGCGAGCGAGGGTCGGCCGTCGAACACAGCGCTTAGACGATGCAGAGAAAGCTGAAGACGACCAGGTTCTGTGACAGCGGCATAATATGGGCCGCTTTCCAAAACCAGAACTATATGCGGGATGGAGAGGTCGGTCAAACTCCTGCGCATGATAGACGCTGGCAAATACCAGTAATACGGTCTTGTATCCGTCTGCGCACCCGCATGACCGTCCTTTTCGATATCATCTGCGTCACGTCGGGGAACTGACCATGCCTCCGCAACCATACCACGCGACTCATGAGTACACAACCTACTAACATCGTGACTACGCTATTCGTCAAATTACGTCCAAAACCTGTACGTGACCGATCAAGTCGTTCAACGGCATCCCTTCCTCTATCTGCACATTGATCGAGCTCTCTGCAGCGATCTTCCTGTATTCCTCCACGTTTTGACGCGTTGGTGTAAATAATATGCCGCCAAAAGGCCGTCTGAGGCGAGCGATGATTGCTTTCGCTCATCTGTCTCAGAAACAGGCGGAGCGGACAGGATGAACATGACATCTGATGACCTTGGACCAAAAGTATGTCCAAAGCGCGAAATGAACCGAGCCGCTGCCGTTTTCTTCACCACCAAGTCGGTATCCAAAGGACCAGAGAGAGGCGTCGAGTTCACAAAGGAAGACGGCAAACCATCCGGCGGTTCTTCCTGAATTGTTCCCAACGTGCCTGTGCCTCCGACATGTTGTCTGTCAAGCAAGAAGTCGATCCAAGGATGGACGGGGACAAGGGGATGGAGTCGAGTTAGGTCGTCCGCTGTGTCAATTGCGACAACCCCATGTCCAGCCGCCTTTGCTCAGAATACGTATCCTCTCCTATCGAATTCCTGATAACGGACCAAGTCTGAACATGAAACAAGGAAGCTTCATTCAGCAGTCGGAAACCGATGGAACGGGGAGTTCATGAAGTCGATTGTACAACTGTGTGACGAGGGTGAAATCCAAGGAAGCGCTTCGTATTCTGGTAGTCATGGTGTCCATTTCAGTGCTCTCGACCAACGGCGGAATATGAGTTGTTGGAGGGTCACTGAACGCAGTGATGCTGTTTGGAAGACAGCCATTGAAGCTGCCAGACTTGCCGGTCCACGCAAGGACAGTCGTGTCTCCCAAGCTCGCCAAAAGCTGAGCCAAGAGTCGCCCGAGCGCCTTGTCTCCCTCTCTATAGACAACGGGCAATGAATCTGAGAATATTCCGAGCAGTGAATAAGCCGAGTCTCCAACAAATTCGGTCTCTGGTCGGGAAGCGAGACAGATATCATTCAATCCTTGTTGGAGGGACTTCAGCGCCTGTGTGGAGATGCTAGTCGCCCGGCAAGAATCTCGGGTGACTCCTTTTGGTTAAAAATGTCGGGGTCGAGGTACAGCTTCCAATCTTCCGAGCAGAATCGAATCACTTTTGAGGCACGATATTCCTGGAATGTCCATGTGCGAGTATTCCGGTCGCTATCCATGAGTGCATGGCATGTCGATGGAGAACGGACCCCGTGGAGAACAACGATCGTCAGGGATGAGCCCTCGTACCATTTGAACATGGTGACAAGGGCCTCTTGGAGGACAAAGTGATTTGCTTCCTCACTGCCTGTTGGACTCTCGCATGGTCAACCTCTGTAGTCATGGAAACGATAAAGTCGGCGATGATTCGAATGCAGCGGCTCGGTTTCATCAGAGACGACCTGAAATTGTGTTCGCGAGAACTCGTGGCCATTCACGAATGGAATCCTGGATGACCTTGTGGATTGTTTCCCCTGTCTCGACATAAATGTTCCAGCGGACTGCAAGTTCCGTCAGTGGATAAGCCCTCGCGTGAAATGGATTTCCACGAATAGCTTGATTGGACGACTGACATTTTCGAAAGCATCGTTTGAAATGCGACGAACATCTCCTTATGATGACCTTCATCTCGTGACGCCACACACTTCTGCTCGTACCCCTACGGAGACGACAGATTAATTTTGATGACCTAGTACAGCCGTCAACCAGCATGATCCACGACATGCATCGTTCAATCGTCTTTCCAAAATTTATGTGCTGCATGGGCTGCACTGCGCTTAACCAGGAGATCTTGTGATGTAGCGGGACCTAGTGACGGCGCAGCCGAGTATTGGGAGACGGCTCGTTGTATCGTTGTGCATTCACTGCAGCATCTCCATTGTCCGCCAGCTTCCCTAAACAATCTCATTTGAAGTCTGGGACACATTGGTCATATGATTGTGTACCTCGACATAGAATCTATAACTGCTCACCGCAAAACCACTGCTTCTCCTGATCATACATATTCTCTTCTGGGATCTCATCCATCAGTTGGCGGATACACTCGCTGACATGGATGGTGTGACGTATCATCTTCAAATGCTCACATACGGCCTGGTATATCATGAATCTTGGAATTGTGAACTATAGAGTCGACATGGTCAGGTCCACAGAATACGCCGAAGCGAAATAAGACACTTACACTGGTTGCAGCAATCAGAGCATCATTCCACGAAGTTAATGCTATTGATACTTTTGCCCATTCTTCCAGAAGTCGTGTAGCTGTCGATGGATTGAGAGGCGGTGGTTGGGATGTATCCGATGGCGTCACACAGGGGACCGAGAGGCACTGGCACTGTCGTGTGAAATCTGACAGAAAGTGTTATAACATCACACCACGGGCACAATCGGATGAGTGGCAGACGACGAAGAACTTACCGTAAATCTGGCAAATCGCCCGGTAAATCTGCACGCCCATCCATCTTCCTCACTGTCGATTAGTCTCTTTTGTCCCATTTCACGTACTCTAGAGCCCTCCCGCACCCTCTCTCTGTCCCGCCGCCACCTTTTCTTCTCAGTCTCACGGCCGCCCTTCAACCTTCAAGAGCAGGCTCGAGACACCCGGAAGAAGCTGCGCGATGACCGACTCCAATCCGAGGAGACGACCCTTGCGGCCTCGCCTGCCCCCTCGGGAGGACGCGCTCACGCAGACCCGACCGGGTGAGTTCGGTCGAAGTTCTGGTTTTCTCCTGCTGAAAACGCATCATTGCGGCATCACCGACTCTCTCGCAGCAGGTTCCGTTCTGTCCCCACGCGGGGCGGGCTTCAACATCCCCTGGACATGCTCGTGGGCTCAGGACCGCGCCGCTCAGGCTCGACGCGTCGCATTCGATTTTTCCGAGCCGTCCCTCGGCCCTCGGCCCTTGCGCCCGGTACCGCCTCTGCCGCCTCCGTACTGTCGTTGGGATTCTCCGAGGTGAATCCGACTAGCCGCGTAAAATAACGCGCTTATCTATACTTATTTGATCTTGCCCGAGGTGGCATGAGAACTGCCGTTTTGCCTCGTGTCCTTGTGACTTACACGCCGGCGCCTACCCTACAACATGCTGCACAGCGTGTCCCATCCTCAAAAACACACTTATCTGTAGACTCCGCTGGTCAGACCTGACCATCATGTCGACATCAAGCACTCCGTTACCTGATTCTCGACCCACTTCCATTGCTATCCCAGTTACAGGTCAGTCACACTCAAGACTGGAATTACGACGTTTACCGTCCTGGACTCATCCCATGCATATCCATCAGCCGTCCATGTTTCCTTCGTGCAAGAAAGTCAGGGAAAACGTCTGACAAAAGGAAACCTACACATCGGCCCCACGAAACACAAGCTGATCCCTAAGGATGGGGTTCTATGCCAACAATGGACAGGCCGGCAGTATGTCTTTCGTCCATTCATCCGCGGCCTATACTAACACTAACACTTCTTTCTGCATAGAGAACTATCTACGGAAACCCAAATTCTACTGCGCTACAAGTCATCAGGATTTTCAGTAGGGAAGACGAAATTACTAATAGATATTCACCGTCTCATTGAGAGTTTTACTGGAAGTCGGTCACAAGGTAATCTCCGCCTTGTTTTTAGTGGTGCTCACTGGGGCAACTTCGCTGGTGAACAGAGCTATCGGTGGAGCAGAGTGGCGTTCGAGTCGTTTTCTCACTTGCAACCCAGAACGACGGAACACTGCCACCTACCACAGATGCCATCCTCCGCAACCACTCAAGGTGAGTTGAATCAGGTTCTGCTATCCCACCCCGATTGATACTATGATTCAAGATTCCGCATCTTGGTTATTGGCAAGGTGCGAGCATGCTTGCTCTTCCGCACCGACGTGCTCAGTTCCTTATAGAGCGGAGTCGGCAAGTCAAGTCTAATCAACTTAGCATTTGGGATCAATAAAACAGTTCAGTCACTCACAGTTCATTTGTGAGGCCTCTCCCTAACCAGTTTTCTTCAGGCTGCCGCCCATCTCCAGCGTGGGAAGGCGGATATTGAAGTCGGACTGAAGTCCCCCAACAACCCACGCTTCATCCTTCACGATTCTGTCGGCTTTGAACCAGGAGATAAGGGAAACTATGACACCGTCAAGGAGTTCATCAAGAGAAGGCAATCTTGTCCACCGGAGGATCAATTGCACGCCGTCTGGTAAGTTATCGTAACCGCATTACAAGTCTATCTGAATTCCTCTCAAAGGTTCTGCATTCATGCACCCCAAGGAGGTGAGCGGCTGATCGAGGTAGCCGCGGAAGATTTCTTTAAATCGAAGAAAAAAATGATGGGCTCTAGTCAGTGTCTTGTTTTATTTCTCCTATAGGATCTGCTCAATAGCATGGCAGTACCCCTTATCGTAGTCTTTACAAAGTTTGATGAACTTGTGGACGATCAGGAAGTTGAACTGGTGAAAACGAATGACCAACACCTTGATCAGCAGACCATCACACAGCGTGCCGAGGACAAGGCAAAATCTATCGTCCGAGCAGGGCATGATGAGATTGTTCAACTTGCAGGGGAACCTCTGCCATACGCGGCTGTTTCGGGTATGTGTCTTCCTCGGTTTGGATTCGTCTCGTGTCACAAAAACATCGATAGCCAATCAGAATTACCGGCATACTCTCAGATATCTTGTCGAGCTCACATACCGTCAAGTCGGGGGGAGTGACATGCCGGAAGCACATTTCACTTCAGTGGTGACGCTTATGGCCCAGCGGATCGACCCTAACCTTAAAATTCATGGGTCTATCACGTAAGTACCATCTTTCCTTGTTTGTTATCTCGTCTCACATTTACGCAGCGTCGGCAAGCAAAGTTGAGTTTTCCATTAGCAGAGTAACCCGAAACTGACACCTGAATCTAGAATATTGGAAGGCCTTAAGAGCGAGCCCCGAGTTTGCGGGACACACGATTTGGGATTGTCTTTCTGTAATCCACGCTGACATTATCGCTGTGTGGAACTTTCACGACCCTGCTTGCGTGCGTGAGACTCGTGTTGATTGTTGCATGGTTTGCTCAAAACAAATCTAAAGCACCTCCTTGACAAGGAATTCAAGGAACTCGTTGTCAAAATGGTCCAGAGAATGGAATTACCTCAGACCCAGGGCGGAATCCTGTGAGTCTTACATTCCGGGGGAACCACGATCCTGACAAATATCATCAGTGCCTTGGGTGCCAGTGGAGGGTCACTCATTGCGGCTGTCACTGGCCTCACAGGTTTCATAACCAATCCCTTGGCTCCAATCGTTATTCCCGTGATTGCGGGCCTAGTTCTCGCCGCATGGGCCCATAGTGTCTACCAGAAAGCGTACGTCAGTTCTACCCCCACAAGTTCCCGTGCCGACGCATCTATACCAGCAAAAACGTGCAACAAATATTCATGGCGTTCATTGTCGATCTGACTCACGTCATGGAGACGCTGTTCATTTTGACTGCCCGCGACCACAACAGGCTCACCCGACGTGCGATCAAGATTGCGTACAACGCATACCTCGAGTCGGACGTGATGGGTCAAGCGCACGCACGTATCCGAGAATATCGCGACATCGACGGTCGGGATGCAGCGTTAGACATGATCGAATCCTTGATCGTACCCGAGAGGAGCAGCGCTTCGGACGTGAAGGATTACTATGACGAAGTGGGCAGGCTGGATCTGCGGAAGCTGAATTTGGACCAGGAGGAGGACTGGTAGCGCAAAGTTGTGCTATGAGGCTTATGTTGGGGCTGTCGTGCTGTTTCCTAGTGTATGATTGCATTTTTGGATGTATTAGTGCAATACCCGCTGGCTTGCTTCGAGAAGCTTCAACTGCGAGTTCGCGCGTGTCTAGACCATTCCCACGATCGTTGTTCTCCGCTCCACGTCGTTAGCTGGTCGGGACAGTCTGTGGCTAACAGGAACGCGAGCCGTTGCCAGTACAGAACCTGCAAGAGAAGATGTACAAGTGCACCGTCCCCTATGGCCCGTGACGGGCGACCAACAGCACAACTGACGTCCTGGCCAACGCCGACAACACGTTCACCGTCATCCTCGCGCCTTTCAGTGGATCAACAGTCTGTGGTCACTAGCGATTTAATAACAAAACGAGTCTCCTTTCCTTTCTAGTCTATCATTGAGGTAGGGCTGTCTTTCGTATCTGACGAGGCTCCTGTCTGAATGGGCTTGAAGCGACTCAACGAACCGCCACGCATACCGGTCAAGTCTCCGTCATCCCTGTTCTCCGTTCTCAATTCCTCTCTGGAATCTATGGATTTGTGCCCTGTCTCCCCACCAAACTCAGCTCTGGTCTAGACGTCTGGTCGTCTCCATATCCCACTGCCTCTTGGACAGCAAGCCATCGACTCTGGAATGAATCAATAAAGTTGTCCGAGCCGAAATCGGAACCTGATTCAGGTCGTGTACAAGTCGCGGCGGGAACACGCCGAGCACGGGTCATCATCTCCACCAGAAGACGTCAAGGAGGGGGTGTGATTGAGCGTCTTGGCTATGGCCAGGCACATTGGGGTGAGCACTCACAGAACGCGCTGCTCGTCCCCACCTCAAGCCTGATCTTGCCGCCATTCTTGTTCAGTGGCAGGACTAGTGGGACCAGCAGGAGCGACTAGTGAAGAAACCATGATCGAGTATCTGCGCCGATGGTGGTCGGGAAAAGCATGGCTCTTCGTCGTTCATTGTCTGCCAGAGGTCGTCGCGAACAGACGGTCTTGAGATACCATGGACATTAAGTGCAGGATATCTGACTTCCGTTTCTCATTCTCCAGACACGATCCAGGTAGACTCGTTTGCTGGTGAGGCCATCCAGGACAAGGGGCGCACTACGGTATTCGAACTTCTCCCAGCGTTCTTGTTTAAAAATGCTCCTATCCTCACTACGAGCGTGGATAACAGTCCCGTCGGCTCTCTACTTGATGGTAGAAGTGCGTGGCTTCCAGGCCACCTGTTTCATGTCCGTTCAAAGGACTTTAAATAAATCCACCAGTCTCTTCAAGATCCCCTTCTTGATATACCACATTGACAGCGTCACCACCGCATCTTCTCGGTGCCAATAACCATGAGCCGTTTTCATCGAACCGAAGAGGACCTTGCCCCAGACAAGGTGGTTCGTTATGCCGAGAGGATCAAATCAAATCAGTCGACAAAGTCGTGGACGGTGCTACTAATGGCGCTCACGAACTCGTTACGGAATAGAGGGAACAAGGTCGTCTTGTCTACTCCCACCAAGGTTTAGTCGCAATCGGCAAGCTCGTCACAGACGGTTGGCATCTCGCGCCACGTTATGACTCTGGGTTACCAGGGGATATCAATGACCATCCCCACCATGCTCTGCCAGTGTCCTGGGTCGTTGGTCCGCTAATTCCAAAATAGTAGACCTTGTGGCTCATCATCCAGTTCAGCTTTGGGCTTGCAGGTTCCTTGAAAGGTTTGTCGAAACGGTGGAGCTACTTGTCTCTTGCTCATCTTGGTATTTTTAAGTACGGCCATTGCCTAGCTACCTAGCCTTTTCTGAAGGGCAGCTATCATAGAGGCTACTGGAGGAATGGGGGTGATTCCGAAATGGATCGCCAAAGCGCCCTGGTTGATCGTGACTGCGATAACGCTTCGTGCGTGTCCCATTTCATACATTCGGATCATGCCTTTCCTTTCCTGCTCTGATGGTCTGATACGCCGTGCGTTTGCTGTACGTCTCGTCAGCTGTATGCATCGTTTGTATTGTGTTCCGCTCATGTCAGTTACACCCGAATGTACACTAAAACGTGTTTTTACTCTGACTTGGCATTTGAGCTGCCGGAAAAGGGCAAAAGACGATGTCTGAGATTCGAGCACTATTACGGGCCGTGACTCGAAAACGTAGCGACCCCTCCCGACATAAGCGACCTTGTTCTAAAAGTGAAGAACTGTGGGGTCGTATGATGGCCTGGACGCCATATGCTTTGGGAGCTCGGAGTCCCATGAAGTGTTTCCAGCCCTTCTCCGCAGGGCGAGGTCACTACCCGACATGTACGACACAAACAGCGAGCAGACTCCCGACTTACTGCTGGGCAGGGTACCAAGGAAAAAGTGGTCTGGGGGGTAAAAAGTTAGGTTTGTGAGTGACGTCTCTCAAGCACATATCTCGTGCATGACCACTTTGTCATACTCAGAAACGACGACATCAATAGTAATTTGGTACATCTCTGGAAAACTCCGACATAAAGAACGAGGTGATCAGGAAGTGTACATCGTACATGTTTGATCTCGCCGATGGCATAACAGTTGCTCTTGGAGCATGGTATCCTATGGTGATAACGATAGCGATAGGCCTGACGAAAACCCTGATTATCTACCTCTTGACTGGACACGTAGAAGGTGGCTTATGTAATACGAGATTGGAGCAATGCATGCACTGGAGAGGGGGACGCACCGTTTGAGCATGCTATCCTCTTAGAATGGGATTCCGAATGGGTCGATCTTGCCATTTCGTGTCCTGCGAGGAATGGTGAAGTGACACTTTGGGCGGAGTGGGCAGCCTGGAAAAAAAAAGTAGGTAGACAATTAGAGGATCGGTGTGGCGGGTTGGATCAGTGATGTAGGTGAGGCGGGACTCACTTGCAGGCGTCCGTATGCCTGAGGCGACGCTGGTGATGACGTTTGTTTTGCATTGTTTCTGTCGCCTTGCGCACGTTGCGTCCAGCTCGGAAGCCACGGTGAAGAGACGTTCGCCGGTGTCAAACTTCCACGTGACACCAACGATCGGCCCATGAGATTTGGTGGCTGTACAACGTGCAACGGCAGAACGGCACCTTGGATGATTGTAGCTTCTCCATGGAACTCAATGGGGCGTTTGTTGGCTTGGTACGGTTGCCTCCAGGGGATGCGCCGATGACCGGTGCTGCTCATTTTTTGGTGAGCAATCATGTGGCCTCCCATTCGTCCCTCTCTGAACACTGGACATGTCAGAGCCTCCCGTCACGTCCTTCGATGACAATGAAGACGGAATGCACGTCTTCCAGTTCGAGATCCAAGCGTTGAATTGTCAAACGCGTCGCGTGAAAAGATGCTTGTCCTCCGTCCTTGGCATCCCAAAACGACCCTGCTCACATAGCGCGGTTTGTTAGAGTGCGCGTTGGGACGACCCGGCCCGACCAGTTACGGGACACAAACTACGGCGTTGTCCAGAACAAACAGGGAAGTGGACTGGGAACTTGAAAGGATCGTGCGTGTGATCTTTTACCTGGCACGTCGTATACAGTTCTGCAGGTATGTTCACGGACTGAATTCAATAGAACGCATTTAGCCACCAGAATGACCCCAATGTCACTTCCCTGCATCGTGTGGCGTTTACCATTGAACGCTTGAGTATTCGACCGGTCGGATCCACGGATATAGCTGCGCCATATCTTGCCCAATCGGCAGCGCTGAACAAATCACACAAGGCGTGATCCGATCAGCACTCTGGCAGTATTGTCGCTGATACGTGCGAAAGAGGTGTGACACGAGGTGTCGTGGTATCCATTGAACTCTTATCAGACTTGACAGCCATTTCACCATCCAGATACGCAAGACGAGGCTGGCGAAGACGCATGTACCTATACAAGTCAAAGAACGAAGAAGCCTTTCCCAAAACACTTTCTTCAACCAAGTCGTTATGATACGCTACATTCGTCGCATGAGAAGGACACGAGGTCGGACTCTGTTGGTTCTAATTCAGGATTGCTCTCATAACGTCCAGCGCCCATAACGTGAATGGGATGCCATTCGAGATCCGGAGTTGCCCGCAGGTTTGATGATTCAGATCTGGAGCTGCGGCACGTGGGGGCTACGCCCTACGGTGCATCGCCAGCCCAAGTTTCCCTCCGTTCCCCCACTCGGTACGCCATCCCGCCAAACCAACGCAGAAAAGAACCGCTCCCTATACACCGTGCGCCACTCATGTCGGATCAGCGTGCTCAATACGTCAGGGGACGGTTCCGTCGCTTCCGGATTCTCGTTATCGGACGAGCCAATGCTGGCAAGACTACGCTCCTCCAGAGAGTTTGCCAGACGAACGAGGCGCCCACCATCCGCAATCAGAAGGGTAAAGTGGTCTGTATGACTTTTCGTGATCAACGGAATGTCGAACGATGACCGATCCTGTTAGATCAATGCTGCCGTCGAGCGAAACATTGGAGTAGGCATCACGTTTTTCATACCCACCGTTTCTGATGGCATGGTGCAGCGTGGTGAACATGACATTGAACACAAGATTTTGTTTCAAAGCAATGTCCGCTTTGTTTTCCATGATTCATGTGGCTTTGAGGCTGGTAGTGAGGACGAGCTCTTCAAGGTTCAGTCTTTTATTGAGAGTCATGCTAAGGAGAAAGACCTGGGTGATTGTTTGCATGCTATATGGTTAAAGTGTACTCAACAGTGTCATGCAAAGGATGTTCTAATATTTGTGATCATAGGTATTGCATTCTGATGCATGATCATTGTAGGCCAATTACTGTGTCTGAGGACATGTTCTTCTCAAAGTGTGATACTGGATCTGGTGAGTTAAATCAATCAGCCTAGATATCATGCATTGAGCTTGTCAACAGTGCCAGTGATAGCCATCTTCATGAAAGTAGATGTGTTGGAAACAGTTGCATATGGTGTGCTCAAAGGACAAGGAAAGGGGATGCAGGAAGCACTGGCATTGGCTCTGATATGACTTAGAACCACTTAAGGCTCTAGGCTGCTTTCACTTGGTCAAGGGAAGGAAAGGGAGAATGAGTCAATGCCATAGATGCTGAGAAAAACACCAAGAGGACAAGACTGCCCTCTGGTGGCTGCATTCTTGTCCTTTATATACTATTCTACATGTTTGTACCTATTGTAGTCTAATCTAGATGTCCATGAGGAAACCATAAGAA
>JBBPTO010001962.1:0-12803 GCA_038094155.1 Pulveroboletus cf. aberrans
TTGGTGTACATTTCGTGCGGGTCCCCTCTGTGTGGTTTATCGGGTCATTGAAATAGAGCTGACAGTCTGGTCAAGCATGTGTCTTGATTGGAACACAGGATATATAGATCCAGTGTACTGTTCTAGTGGTATGAGCCTTCTTTGCCACAGTTCGCCTGATTGAGTGAGTTGCCCTTCAACATCTGTGGACGTTCTCCTTGTGGAGGTAATGAATGCGACAGTGTCTTGTCATCTGTGTGTAGGTGCAGAGGCCAAAATCATGGCGGCAACTAAGGCAGTCAAGGGCGCACATGATGAAACCAGTGAACGTCCTGCTGATACCAAAAAAGATTACTTCTACTGCTAATCACTGTCAGTACCTTTGAATGGCAGAATGAATCCATTACTTCTAAGTACTTGAGGTGCAAGGTTTAGTTTTGGCACCATACATCATTTTAGAGGCCTTCCATCATTGACACTCCGTTACTGTTTGGAGTTGAACATTGACGGAACCTGAAAACAAATGGTACCTAACATATGATTAGGGGACTTGAAAGGGCCTGCTATAGATCAGGATTTGTGGCCTTTTATTCGGATGGATTAACAATTTGGTCTGTCTTTGAAATGATTGGGTGACGTCAGAGTTTAGCAGGTTCTTGTTTGTGCCTCTATGGAGCAGCAGACTTGAAAGAAACTACTGTGGATCAAAATTCATGGCCTTTTATCCATGCAGTCCAATTCAGCTTGCCTCTGAAATGATGGAACAAGGGCAGAGTTTAGCACAATTTAGTTTGTGCCCCAGAGGGTTGGATGGTGGCAAGAAAACCTTAGGGTCGAGGTGAGCATAGATCAGTATATTGACTTGGATGGAATAAGACCCACATATTTCAAGCTCGCTGAATGTGTGACGACTCAGAACCTATGAGTGTGTAATGATGCTAAGCATTCCAGCACTTCTATCCTGTATGGTCCTTGTCAATGAGAACTAGGTAACAAAATAGGAATGCAATTCAAAATGGGTCATTATTGGTACAGACCATAATTTTACAGATCGATCACAGCTTCCAGCTTTGCAATTAATTCAGTACTATATATTTTGAGATTATCCATGGTTGCTTTCTGGGAGAGCTGGCTCTTGGGAGTAAAAATAAGGCCCTGCAGTTGCACTGGATCTAGGGATGAGGTAGAAGTGGATGTGACCACTTCTTGGTATGTCATGCTTCTGTTGCTCTGCAGTATACACAACATGTCAGTATAACAGTGAACAGAAAGTAAAATAAACCGACTTGGTGAATGTTGCACGCTCTCACTATAGAAGAGATGCTGGGTTGACGGAGTCTAAGGTCTGAGTGTCGGAGTGTGAAAATCGGTCGCATCTCACACTCCTCGAGCTGATCCTATTCATTGGGAAGCTCTGCAATGGATGAACTTGAGCAATATGAATGGCCGAGTGACGATGTACAAGGGGCACAAGGGCGAGCATTCAATGACCCACAAACCATGTCGAGCTGGCAAGTTGGACTACCCTGTGTGACACATGGCTAACAAATTGATTATGTAAGGTACAGTTATGCAGTCACAACCTTGACTAGCTGTTGGCTAGCATTTGGGCCTTCGGCCCAAACAGGGGGGGGGGGGGAAGGGGGAATGCTCACTGATTGCCTTTGGCACTCTGCTTGCATTCAGTAGTGGGCTTCTTTACATTCATTCTCAATTCTTAACAAAGGAGATGAATGCTCACTATGTGCCTTTAGCACTTTGCTTGCATTCATCAGTGAGTTCTTTTGTGTCCAGTCAGTTACAAAAGTGAGCCTTTGGCTCACTTTTGTTACTCACTTTATTCTGATATTGGACTGACAATCAAGACTGACATTAGAACTGATTCTCATGCTGTCAGCCCACATGTCAGCTCAATCATCTGAAATATTCAACTTGAATAGTACATGAAATTTCATCTGTTTATAGCAGAACACCAAGTTCTTCATTTCCTACAATCTCAACACTATGATTCATTTTCAATTCAGTCTATAAATCAAATCCCAATCATATTTATAAAGTTTTAAATACCTCATTCCAAACTACATTCATAGTCTTTGTACTTTGTTGATGCATCAGTGGACCTTGACTCCTAGATGTTGAACATATTTCACATAGATGAATTTGGTAGCTTACATGAGCATACCTACATCGGACAGTAGCTAGTTTACTCTGTCCTCAGTGATTTACTGAGGACATACAGGTTACTTCAGTAAGAGAGAATTAACAGAGTTATACACTAGATGCACTCTATAGCTACTATGTAATCTAGCTATGTGCTATCTGTGATCTATCTGAGTACAGTAGTGCTATGGTGATGGTCTTGTCAAAAACTATAGTAAGGGCAGAGATACCCAACACTACTAGCTATCAGTATAACTATAGGTGAAACCAAGAGAAGCCTCACCTCAGCCTGATACCCAAGGGAGCAATCACAACTGAGGTGAGTTGAAGTGAACACAAAGGTTAAATAGTGAAATGGTATGTGCATGTCTAACTCCGGAAAACTCTGGTCCAGAGTTAAGTGAGGGTAAGCAAGATACATTTGGGATAGCTTGAGATGAGAAAGGAATAGCTCAAGAAAAATGTAATAAGTCATATGATTCATACAAAAATGGTACAATATGTTTAAGCATTTACCTGAAATGGGTAAATGCAACTCTGGAGTGAATGAAGCGGAGGATGTATGAAAGGAGGGTGGAGTATCCTCAGAGTTGTACTGGTGTAAAGTAGCTACAGGACTCGGAATGAAGTCCTAAGCAAATATGTAGGGTGCAAGTGTAGGTCTCAACCCAGGGAATTGCAAAGAGAAGAAAAGAGAATTAAAAGGATGGCTCACTGGTTGTCCACAGAACACTGGAAAACTGAGTCTGAAATCCCCCTGTTTGGTAGGGCTAGGAAATTAACTTGGCGTTGCAGGACTAGGACAGAAATGGGGCAAACTAAAGAGGAACTGGCTTAGGATTGATACTGGGTGGAACTAGATGGCTTGCATAGTGATGGTAGAGAAGTTATATCCTAGTTCAAGCATACCTGAATGATATATAGTAAGAGAAACACAAAAGAAGACTATTCAACTCCAAAAGAATGGATCTGATGTGCAGGAAAGTGATCTGGTGTTTGGAAATCTGGTATCTGGTGGACTGGATAGGTATCCTGTGTGCATGGGTCCAGGTTCAGTACATTGAATTGAAAGAAATGGTAGACAAAAGTGTAGATGGATCAAAAACTGACCTTCAGGCAACTACCAAATGGACTCAGATCAGGATAGACAGCAGTGCAGAGCAGTCTCAGATCAACTGGAGCACAGGACAGAGACTAGAGATGGCTAGAAATAACCAGATATCACTGTAGAAAACTGTACTTTCCTACACTGGAATTGTACTGGAGTTATACTTTGACGGTCCATCTCAGAATTTTGACCCAGATATGGCTAAATAGGCTCAGCCTCAAAGGAGTTACCCAATGAGTTGCTTCTCACAAACCAGGTGTCAAAATATACCTCCTCTGACCTCTGGCCTCCTCTGAGGTTGACACACGCCAATACTGCCATCTCTGCTCCAGAGCATCTGGGAGTTGATCTTTTCACTTGGTAAGGTCCTCTTTTTCTTTCAAACCTTATATTTCCTATTTTGAACATCATGTTGAAGTTACATTGAAGTTCATATGCTCAATCTCTGTCACTATTTTAGTCCATTCATCTTGTCTCACTCCCTCAGTTGTCCTGCTATCAGAGTGCACAACTGAGGTAAGTTTTTAGCTACATTTTACTACTCTTGTCACTTATGTCTGTAGTCTGGGCCTTCTTGCCCCTCCATAGTGCATAAATTCTGACACCAGGCATGACTCTAGTGCAGACTAATCAATTTCCAGTGGGAGGGAGTGCAAAAAATATGTAAAATATTCTGACTTCCAATTCTGCCCTTTCAAGGGACTCTGCTAAAGGCATTGAGGATCAAATAAAAAAAAATCTTAGACAATGGCTTGAATGCCACTTAATCCTGTGAATCAGGTATGCCACAGCAAAGAGCAAGTGGAGTGGTGTGAAGTGAAGGCAGGATATAGTAATGGTGGTAAGAAGAAAAGAGAAAAATGCAGTGAAAGCACAGTTATTATTTTTTGGTATAACATCCAGTCTGTTTAATGACTAGGCAAGAAACTACAGTACATTCCATATACTACAGCAGAAATTCGATTTTCCATGATTTTCCATTAATTTTCTGTGATTTATGAAGACATTTTGGTCAAGCTGTGGGCAGTTCTGGTGGTCTCAAGAGGCAGCTCCATGGACAACAAAAAAGGAAATTTATTATACAACATGCTGATACCCTTATTGATGGACAGAGGATGGGCGCATGGCAAAGAATCACAAAAAAGGGCAGACATGTGGCTAAGTAAGCAACAGGCAACTCAAACAACCCATCCAGCTCAAATGGCCCATCTGAGTGATCCAAAATATGCATCAGATTTCTGGTCCCACTGTCCATACTACACCATTCTGTACCAACTTTTCAATAAGCTCCTTCACCATGCCACTTGCATCTAGAAACAAAATCAACCCATTGACTCACTTTTCTTCCTGTACCTTCAAGTACACAGTCATGCTAATAGCTGTTCCATTGCATTTTTGGCCATTCTGGTCATCCCACATAATTGTGGTCATGCTGGTAGCCATCCCATTCTGATTCAGGCCATCCTGATTGTCCTTTCTTATTGCAGGTGCAGTGGCAGCCATCATCACATTGTTGCCACTGCTTTGGCCAGCACAGCTGTCATGTCACACCTGGCTGATGCTCCATTGTTGGTGTTACGATTTACTTTGGACCACATTTCTTCCCTCGACTTATCACTTACAGATGCATGGGTATAAGCCCCAACTTGGACATTTATTTCTTTTCATTGCTGACTACTATACCATGACTCACCATCCGCTTCCATTGTATTCCATGTGATTCCACTCCACTTGCTCTGTCAGCAATTCCTTCCTTCATATTCCTTCATGTTCTATGCCTGCCCTGAATACCTTTACATATATAAACCTACATCATCGCACCTATGCTCCTCAGTCTAGTCTTACCATTTTCTACCTTGTTCTCTCATCACTGCTGGAATACATTGATGTTCCCACTCCATGATACAGGCCCAAGGGTAGCCTTAATACCTTCTTACTCTTCGACCTCATCTAAGAGGTCTCCTCGTCATCACTGTTAACTCGGAAGTCCTTGTCATCTGTCCTCAATCATAGGCAGACTCCTTGTCTACCATTTACTCAGTAGTACCTTGGCTGCCATTAGCTTGGTAGCACCCTTTGTTGCCAAACCTCACTAGTAGGTAGGCTCCTTGTAGATGTCTTGCAATCGTCAAGCTCTGTTGCCTCCTTGCCCACAGTTAAGACTGAAGACCCAATGGTTCTATGCCTGCCCTCATTAAGGTCAGCCATAACAAAAGACTAGACTGCCCTCCTACTGGCTACTCTCATGTAAGCCACCATTCATCCATACAGCCCTTCACTTGCTGTCCACCAGTGCATCACCTTACAAAGCACCCCCCTTGCCTTCACCCCCATGTTCTCCTTGAAACCCATTGAACTCTGCCTTGCTAGGCCCAAGACCTATGATGGGGACCCCTCTGAAGCCATCTCATGGCTTACCTCTGCCCGCTCGTACATGCTCATCAACAAGAACATCTACAACACTGATCATAAGAAGATTGGCTTCCTCCTTTCTTATATGAGCAAAGGTGCTGCCAAGCAATGTGCCGAGTTCAAGTGTACTGCTGCCCTTGAGACCAATGACTTCGGTACCCTCAAGGATTTCATAAAGAAGTTCAAAGCCACCTTTGATCAAGGCAACACTGAGCAGGCTGCCCTATTCTGGCTTGCTACCCACCGCATTGAGAAGATGACTCAACTAGATGACTATATCACCAAGTTCCTTCTCCACATCAGGGGGGCCAGTTTTACTTATCCTCCACTCACCACCAATGCCGCCGCCCACCGAACTCTGATCCAATTCTTCCAGGTCAGAATTCCAGTTGCTCTTATGCATAGGATCAACTCTATGGATACCATACCTTCTACCATTGAGAAATAGATTGCCCAATTCTCTCATTTCAAGGTGCAGTGGGACAAGGGAGATACTGTTGCCAAGCAACATCATGGAACCTCTTATATTCAGACCCACCAGTATGCTAAACTGGCTTCTAGACCTCCCTGCAACCCTGATGCCATGGACGTTGACATCATCTGAATTCCTAAGATAACTCCTAAAGAACAAGAATGTTGCTGAAAGGAGAACCTCTGCTTCCATTGCCGCAAGAAGGGACACGGATCCCACTCTTGTACCACCTTCCCTTCCACTCCCATGCCACAAGTCAAGAAAGTGACTAAGGCCAAGATCCTCAAAGATCTTCCCAGGCTCCAAGAGATAGATGATGATGATGATGAAGAGCTGAAGAAGATCACCATAGGAAGGGTCGGAATGATGAATTTTTGAAACGGGAAGTTACCATGACACATGACTTCCCTTCTTCATTTAGTGCCAATGTACTTGTAAACACCAAAGACAAGCAATCAATGAGGATCACCATTCAGCTCATCGACCCCTTGCACTCAATGAAAGCTGTTGACACCTTTGCCATCATAGACAGCAGTGCAGATGTCAACTGCATTGACTGGGGCTTTGTCCGAAAACATCGCCTACCCACCATTCGTTTAACCATGCTGATTCCCCTTTGTAATGCAGATGCTTCCATCAATCAAGGAGGGTCTGTATGTTTCACTTGCACTCTATTCTTCAACATCGGAGGAATAGCCCAACGTTCCAAGTTCTACGTCATGAACTGCAGAAACTCCAATGTCCTTCTTGGGATGCCATGGCTAACCAAGACGAACCTGGTTATCAACTGGGAGACCCATACCCTTGACATTCCCGAATCCAAGGATGAATCAAAATCTCTATATGAAGCTTTTTCCTCTGACACTAAGTGCCATTACGATCACATCAATTGTAGTGCCCCACGACCTCCTCGCCATCACATGATCCACAAAGTCTATGATGAACACCTCTGGGACTACTGGGACAAAGCTACAGAGACTGACTTCACCATCGCTCGTGTCCAGGACTACCATTACCAACATGGGACATCCATCAACTGCCTTCAAAAAGCTGGAGGATACTATGTCCCCAACTTCGATATCATCATCCAAGTCAGTACTGCTACTGAGCTTGCCACTGCCTTGCCTGAAAAGGCTCCCATTGTCCTTCCAAAGGAATATGAGGACTTCAAGGAAGTCTTCTCCAAGGAAGCCACTGACCATGTACCCCCCTCATGACCATACGACCATGAAATCAACTTTGATGACACCTTCGTCCCTAAGATAGGGAAAATCTATCCTTTGTCTCCTGACGAATGCAAAGCAATGGAAGATTTCCTTGAGGAAAACCTCAAAGCTGGAAAGATCCATCCCTCAAACTCCCCCCAAGCTTCCCTCTTCTTCTTTGTTAAAAAGAAGGACGGGAAACTCCGCCCTTGCCAAGACTACTGCTATGTCAATGAGCATACCGTCCGTGATGCTTATCCCCTCCCCCTCATCTCCGACCTCATAGACAAGCTTAAAGATGCTAAGGTCTTCACTAAGTTTGACGTCCGCTGGGGTTACAACAATATCCATATCAAGGATGGTTACCAGTGGAAAGCCGCCTTTATCACCTACAAGGGGCTCTTCAAACCCACAATCATGTTCTTCGGTTTGTCCAACTCCCCTGCTATGTTCCAGTATTTTATGAATGACTCCTTCTGTGATATGATCACTGAGGGCTGGCTCATCATCTACATGAATGACCTTCTGATTGCCTCTCCCAATGAAGCCACCCACACCGAATGTACCTATCATGTCCTTGAACATATGAAGGAGTTGGACCTTCACTTGAAACTGGAGAAATGTACCTTTGCCACCACCGAGGTCGAATACCTTGGTCTCATTGTCAAACCTGGTCAGATCACCATGAACCCTGTCAAACTTGATGGGATCACATCCTGGCCCACCCCTACCATGCCTAAGGAGGTATGATCCTTTCTGGGATTTGCCAATTTCTACTGTCAGTTCATTCCTGACTACTCCTCTGTCACCCGTCCTCTTCTTGATCTCACCAAGAAGAACCTTGCCTGGAACTGGACCCCAGAGTGCAACATGGCCTTCCACCATTTGAAGGACCTGTTCTTGTCCAAACCTGTCCTTCAACTCCCTGATTCCACTCATCCCTTCACCATCACCACCAATGCTTCCAAGTATGCGTCTGACATCATTCTGCTCCAGACTGATGACAATGGTGATTGGCACCCCTGTTCCTACTGCTCCTCCTCGTTCTCCACTGCTGAAATGAACTATGATATCTATGATCGGGAGCTCCTTGCAATCCTCCATGCCCTCAAGGATTGGTGTCAATACCTCCATGGCACGTCCTTCCCTGTCCAGGTCTTCACCAACCATAAAAACCTCATGTACTTTCATACCGCACAACACTTGAACTGCTGTCAAGCCAGATGGCTCCTTGATCTTGGAGATTACGATCTCAAACTTTGTCACATCCTCAAGAAGCTTCTTGCTGCCCCTGATGCCTTGTCATGTCATCCTGACCTCTATGCCTCCTCTGACCCTGACAATGAGTCCACTACACTCCTCCCACCATTGATGTTTGTTCAACTCATTGATAACTCCCTTGCCTCACTTATCGAGAATGCCTCTGAGTCGGACCCCCTCATCCTTAAAACCCTCCAATCCATTGCCAATGATGTCCCCTCAAACCTCCATGCCCATCTCTCCAACTGGCAACATCATGATGGCATGCTTCTTTACAAAGATTGCATCTATGTCCCCATCAAAGACCTTCAGCAGAAAGTTCTTCTCCACTGCCATAACCACGAATCCACCAGTCACCCCAGATACCTCAAGACCCATCAATTGGTCTCCTCCGAGTTCTGGTGGCCTGGTCTGGCCCACTATGTCTGCAAGTATGTCAAAGGTTGTGCCACTTGTCAGGCCAACAAGGCCAACACACACCCCACCATATTCCCGCTCACCCCCATTCACTCTGCCTGCACCCGCCCTTTCCAGCAAATCTCTTGTGATCTAATCACCGATCTCCCCATGTCACCTGCAGGCTTCGATTCCCTATTGGTCATGGTCAACCATGGGCTTACTAAGGGGGTAATTCTATGCCCCACTGTGAAAACAGCCACCTCCAAGGGCATCACAACCCTCTTCCTTCACAAAGTCTACTGTTGTTTCGGTCTTTATGAAAAGATCATCTCTGACAGAGGTCCACAATTTGCCTCTACTTTCACCAAAGAGCTCAAAAAGCTCTTCAACTATGACCTTGCCCTATCCACTGCCTACCATCCCCAAACTGATGGGGAGACCAAACACGTCAACCAGGAAATCGAGACTTACCTTCAGATCTTCTGTGGCAACAACCCTTTCTCATGGCACAAACTTCTTACTCATGCCGAGTTTGTGCACAATCGCTGTCCTCACTCCATAATTGGAAAGTCCCTGTTCTTCCTCATGATGGGCTATAAACCCCATGCCCTACCTTCTATTGTCCCTAATACCAAGGTCTCCGTGGTTGAAGACCACCTTAAATCCCTCACTGCCTCCCATGATGAAGCCCTTGCCATGCATGAACTTGCCTGCCAAACCATGGTGCAACACACCACATCTAAGTTCCAACCCTTTGTCAAAGGAAACAAAGTCTGGTTAGAAGCCTGCAACCTGAAATGCAATGTCGTTAATCTGAAGTTTTCCCCAAAATGGGAAGGACCCTTTCCCATCTTAGAAGTCCTGTCCCCCATCACATACTGACTAAAACTCCTGTCCACATGGAAGATCCATCCAGTCTTCCATGCTTTCCTCCTATCATTGTATTGTGAAAACAACATCCACAGACCCAATTTCATGAGACCACCCCTGGACCTTGTAGACGGCAAGGAAGAGTTCGAGATCGATAAGATCTTACATCACAAAGGAACCCTGTCTAACTGCCTCTTCCTGATCCAATGGAAGGGTTATACAGCCAAAAAAGACTCTTGGAAACCCAAGTGGAACCTGAAACATTCCAAGGCTGCCCTGATGGATTACAAGAACTGTCACCCCTCAGCATTTCCCTCAGAACCCTCACCCCTGTCTAACAGCAGCCACGACCACCTCACCCCTCTGCAATGTCACCTTCATCACAGATGACATCGAAGAATCCTCCACCTCTGTCGTTGATTCCTTGTCCACTGTCTCCACCCTAGAGAAAACCCTATCTGAAGTCTCTACCCTCATTGAAACTGTCACTGACGAGAACTGCCCCCCGTCTCCCACTTTTGCAGATGCCAGCTGGAACAGCCTTCCTCCTGACTCCCCATTCTGTGCTCCCCTTGTGGAGATTCCTAGGCCCCCAGCATCATGCCCCATTCACGCCGTAGACCTTCCCATCCATGCTCATCATCTCTGTCCATCGGCCATTCCTTTTCCATACATTGCCCAATACCACAATTGCATCTATGACAGACGTATGGCCATTCCTATCAGTGCCCACCTTGATATGGGCTCTGCCCTTTACTGTATCGTCCACCTCTTATGGCAGATCAGCCACCTCAACTTCTTAAACCATCCTACTGCTGTCACCATTCTAGGTAAAGCCAACCTCAAGTTGGATATCCTCGCCCACCAGCTTGAACTTGGCGAGTTCCTAGCTGACCTTGACTGCTACCTTGCTGAGACCAATGCCCAACACTCGAAACCATTACCCGTACCCATTTCCCCTTCACTTCTAACCCCACCACGGTCATCACCACTTCACCTACCTCATCCATGCCATCTGCGTCTTCATCCCCTCTCAAGGAAGAGGCCATCACCTTGATCAACCAAGTGGAACTCCACCACCAAGAAATTTTGGGAGAAGTCATCCTCGCTGTCGATAATCCTTGCTACCCCCAAGCCTGCTTTCAGTGTCGCTGCCTCAGGCACTTTTGAAACTGCTGCCCTGAATACCCATGCCTTACCTGTCTTCAATTTGCCCCTGAACATTGCCAGTGGAAATGCCCTCTCTGACACCGTACACCTAGGCCCTCTACCTCTACCTTACCCTCATCCCATTGATCATCCTCATTATCATTACCCCACAGAACTCTGCCATCAAGTCCTACATGCCAATGTGCCCAATGAACTGTTCATTTCTCTACCAGACAATGCTCCACACCCCTATTGATGACCACCCAGGAGCCCCCACCTATTGATGAGAGAGAAGATGAAGGAGACTTCACATTCGATGACACTGCTATGTCTAACATGACTGGTAAGCCCTATGGAGACTATAGAGATTTTTGAAGTACAGTGACTTCAAGTCTAGTAAGGGGATAATGTTACAATTTACTTTAGACCACATTTCTTCCCTTGACTTATTGCTTACATATGCATGGGTATAAGTTCCAACTTGGACATTTATTTCTTTTCATCGCTGACTACTATACCATGACTCACCATCCACTTCCATTGTATTCCATGTGATTCCACTCCACTTGCTCTGTCAGCAATTCCTTTCTTCATATTCCTTCACATTCTATGCCTGCCCTGAATACCTTTACATATATAAACCTACATTGTCACACCTATGCTCCTCAGTCTAGTCTTACCATTTTCTACCTTGTTCTCTCATCACTGCTGGAATACATTGGTGTTCCCACTCCATGATACAGGCCCAAGGGTAGCCTTAATACCTTCTTACTCTTTGTCACAGGAAACCACCCTTAAGTGGGAAGTCTCCATCATCGACCTCATCTAAGAGGTCTCTTTATTACCACTGTTAACTTGGAATTCCTTGTCGTCTGTCCTCAATCATAGGCAGACTTCTTGTCTACCATTTACTTGGTAGTACCTTGGCTGCCATTAGCTCAGTAGCACCCTTTGTTGCTGAACCTTGTAGACATCTTGCAATCGTCAAGCTCCATCGCCTCCTTGCCCATGGTTAAGACTGAAGACTCAATGGTTCTATGCCTGCCCTTGTTAAAGTCAGCCATAACAGTTGGCATTGCTATCACATTGTGGTATAGGAGATCATATGCTCCTATGGTGCAATCCCTCAATATCTCTGGTTTCCGAGTCATTCCTGGGGTCAATGAATTTGTTTTCAGACCATTCCCTCAAGTTCTGAGTGCTGTCTATCCTATCTCCAGTGTCTGTCCATCTGATGTTCATAGTATCTGAGTCAGGTGAGTTCTGGACTTCTTTTCTTTTATATGTAAAGTCTCAGAAAGTGGGTGGGAGTTCTCTGGACCTGATTTCCTCAGTCATGTAACAAGTTTTGTATTGTCCTTTCCTGCATTGTTGTAGTTCCTGACCATATGCCTAACCTTATCTATATTCCTTGATATGTACAAAGTCTCAGAAATTCCCAGACTATAAACTTTGTAACTCAGACTTTGGTTCACATTGAATCCCATTTTTTTCAGTTACAGTGACTCCAAAAACCATTGCAATGTTTGCTACATTTAGAGTGTATGTAGTGTACTGGCTATAGCCATAGGAATATCGCTTAGCATTGGTGAGACCGAATATAGTATAAGCCCCTGGCTACGTGTCGGTCCATGTATCACGTGATTTGGTCTGGTGGTGCCGGAGATATGGCCATTACAAAATAGCAATACCATTGCAATGGTTTTTTCACTTTTGTGCTGGTACATATAATCTCCATTAAATGACATGATATTTGGCTTTCTTTGGTCATACAAACAAAGATATACAT
>JBBPTO010001963.1:0-12794 GCA_038094155.1 Pulveroboletus cf. aberrans
ATTGGCAGCATGCATAGTGGCAACATATTCAGATTCTGCTGTAGACAAATTGATGAGCTCCTGTTTCTTTGAGCCCCAAAGTACTGCCCCCCCCCCATTGACAAGAAAGGTGAATCTAATAGTGCAGCAATGTTTCTGTGTAGAACTGTCTGCATTGACATACCTGATGAGTCCCTTTGTTTGCATCCCAAATGTCAGCACAAGTGATTTGGTGCTGGTCAGGTATCACTAGATATGCTTGACAGCCTCCAAGTGTTTTCAATCAGGATTAGCATTGAAACGAGAAACAAAAAAAACATAGTGAAGACAATGTCCAGCTGTGTTCAGTAGCAAGGTGGATCAGGGAGCCAACAGCTTTACAATATGGAATATTGCACATCTGAGCAATTTCACTGGTGGTTCATAGAGACTGAGTGGTGCATAACTGAATATGGAGAATTGAAATGGGCTTAGCATCAGAAAATTTGTATTTTACAAGAATGGCATTGCTGTATGGTTCTTGGAAGAGAGAGATGGTATGAGCTGTGTGATCCTGAGTCACCTTCATTCCAAGGAGCCAGCTAATTGGGCCTAGGTCAGTGATGTGATAGTAAGTACCAATCTCAGATTTGAATGCTTTCCCAAAGTTGGATGAGCTTTCTGTCACTGCAGTCATCAACATGGAATGCAAGAATGAGAATGTAACCAGCAATGTTTGCCACAAACACTTCCCAGTCAGCCTCCATCCATGTAAAGCCTAGTGTTATGACTACCTCAGGTAGAGGATAGGCATAGCCCCTAAAGAGGGTCTAGAGTATCAAGCATGAAGGAGAGCAAGGGGCAAGCTGCTCTGTGAGGATGAAGTACAAGAATTCTAGAAGAACAAGGCTTTCTGCTTGTTCTGTCTCAATAATCTAATGTCAAAGAGAAGAATTTTCTCAAGATCTATTGTCTTGGGGTGAACAAGAGGTTCCCTCAGAATAGTGTAGCCTCAAGAGTGCTACAAAGTCTCAGAGAGCAGGAGGTTCCCAATGAGGGACTGAGAGTGGAGCAAAGACCCAGTGTATTGAGGTACATGAAGGGGAGGTCTTGCTTAAGAAGTACAGGTACAGGACAATGAGATTTATATAAGTACAGAAAGGATTCAGGGTAGACATGGATGAAGTCACTGATAAGGCAACTGAAATCACATAGAATGCAATGGAAACAGATGGGGAGTCATGGTATTGTAGTCAGCAACAAAAAGAGATAAATGCCTGAGTTGGAACTTATACCCATGCATAGGTAAGCAATAAATGAAAAAGGGACCAATCATAACATTACCCTCTTAATATGTTCAAGACAACGACAAAGGATTAAATATCAAGGTAACACCCACCTTCTGGGAAGCCGGTCATATTGGCCATCCCTTCTGCAGTGTATTCCTCATCTCCATCAGATGGCAAATAGTGAGGGGAAGCAGATCATCTAGGTGAAGGGATTGAAACTGGCTGTCTGAAAGTACCATGTCTGGTGTGAGGGGAATGAGTGCTGGGAGTGCAACTGGTGTCACAATGCCTAGATGGTGAGCCTCTCAAGTTGCAAAATGATGATGATGAGCTGAATGAGGGGCAAAGTTATTATAACAAATGGGGCATTCATATTTGAAGCAGAAGATGTGCTGGTGGCCAAAATGATGACAGAAGTGGCAGGTCTTATTATAGTGGGGGTAAGATGTCAGAAGGGAGATAGCTCCTTAATTTCCAGTCCAATGAGCCTCAGCATGTTCAACAGCAGCAAGGTCTGCTGGGTTTAATGATTTAGAGGACATGGAAGGGATGTGAGGTTGCCTAACTTAGCTAGGTCCTTGAGGTAATGATCAACATCAGCAAAAAACTCTTCCATCTTCAACTCATGCATTGTCATTGTGATAAGTCCTTTCAGCTCTTTGTGGACA
Organism: Pulveroboletus cf. aberrans; assembly: GCA_038094155.1. Lineage (NCBI taxonomy): Eukaryota > Fungi > Basidiomycota > Agaricomycetes > Boletales > Boletaceae > Pulveroboletus > Pulveroboletus cf. aberrans. The sequence goes on from JBBPTO010001963.1 coordinate 1,916, forward strand.
TCTCTGAGAGCCCAGTCAGTGATTTCTGGGGTGAGATCTTTGGCCATGAAAAAGAGGCATTTGTTCTGATGAAAGCTACAATAGAGCAGATATAAGGAAAAGATGATGTCAAGGTGGGAGTTTATGGTGGTGAAGAGGCAGGGGTCAATTAGGTGCTCAGTTATCAGTCTGAGATAGTCATCACTGGGGAGTTCCTGGTGAAGGTTGTGGGCGAATGATGGGGTGGTGACTGAGATCACTGGATGAGGGCAACTGCCAGTGAAAGAAATGTAGGGACTGGAGTGATGACAGTGTTTTCAAACTGGGCATGGTGCCAAGTAGGCACATCAGCACCAGAGATGATTTGGATGGGCTTGCAGTCAGGGAATGAGGGGGTGGTTCAACCAGGGGTGGCCACTGTGGATGAAGGTTCTATGGTACTAGGAGGAATGGAGGAAGGGATGGTGATGGTGACAGAAAAAGAGGATATGACTTTGTTTATTTTGGAAGACAGTTTTTGTTCTGAGTGATGGTTTTTTTTGAGAGGGCCTGGAAGGAAAAAGTGGAGGGGTGGAGTTTATTATATCTATCTAAAGTGGACTGGGAATGTTTCAAATTCCATTTTGAGATCCAGGAGTCTTCTTTGACTGAATATCCCTTCTAGCAGATCAGAAACATGCATGAAGATGGCGCACCACAGTGTTTCAAAATTTTCTCTATTTCATACTCTTCCTCACCATCTATGAGTTCCAGTGGAGGTCTTGGAAAGTTTTGGCTGTGGATGGTGTTTCTCTATATGGGGAAAGAAGCAAAGCATGAAATATGGGATGTATCTTTCAAGCCTGTGGAAGATGGAGTTGATACATGATCAGAGATAGTACCTTCATTATTGTGAAGGGTCCTTCCCATTTAGGTGCAAACTTCCAGTTTGCTACAGAGCAATGGAGCGAATTCATGGGCTGTAAGGGCTTCATCCCTTATCACAGACAGGGACTTCAATCAGAGGTCTATTGCAGGGAGCGAGGAATCTGGAAGAATGACAGGTAGGGCATGGGCTTCATAGCCCATCATGAGGTAGAACAGCAACTTGCCAGTGATGGAGTGGGGGTGGTGATTGTGTGCAAATTCAGCATGAGTAATCTGGTCTGACCAGAAAGCTGGGTTTGTGCCATATAAGATACAAAGGTATGTCTCAACTGCTTGGTTGACATGTTCAGTCTCACCATTGGACTGGAGATAATAAGTGGTGGACAAGGAGTGGTCGTAGTTAAAGAGATGGCCTAGCTCTTTTGTGAAGGAAGAGGCAAACTGTGGGCCTCAATCAGAGATAATTTTGTTGTAGAGGCTAAAACAGAGAAAACCTCTGTGGAAAAAGAGGGTTGCAAAGCCCTCAGCAGTGAGGGTTTTCTTGGTGGGACAAAGAACTACCCCCTTAGTAAGCCCATGGTCAACCATGACCAACAGAGAATCAAAGCCAGAGGAAGAAGGGAGATCTGTGATGAGATCAGATGAGATCTGCTGGAATGGGCAAGTACATGAGGATTTAATTGGCATCAGAGGGAAAATAGTGGGTAGTGGATTGGACATTTGCCTTATTCTGTTAGCAAACTGTGCAGCCTTCAACATACTTCCTTATGTATTGGGTGATCCCAGGCCAGCAGAATTTGGCAGAGACAAGCTGACATGTTTTCAAATATTTGAGGTGTCCAGCAGTCTCATGATTGTGACAATGAGTGAGTATCTTGTGGTGGAGGTTATCCATGGGAGGGACATAGATACATCCCTTATAAGAAAGGACTCTGTCGGTATATAACCAATCAGAGAGATGGAAGCAGAAAGCAGGGGATATCTCTCCATATAATTCTTGAAAAGCTTGAAGGATGAGAGGGTCTGAGGATGAGGAGGCCAGTTTGCCTGCTAGCAAGGAATTGATGAGGTTGACAAAGAGGAAATCTTGAAGCAGGGTTGTCCCTGCATTGTCCTCTTTGTCAACAATGAGATCTGGGTGACAAAAAAGAGCATCTGGGGCAGCAAGCTGGGAACCTGGAATGTGGATCATTTTCAGCTCAAAGTCTGCAAGGTCAAGAAGTCATTGTGCTTGTTGACAATTCAGATTCTGTGGTTGACAGAAATATGTCAGGTTCTTATGGTCTGTAAATGCCTGGACAGAAAACACGAAGCCAGAGAGGTAGTGTTTCCAGGCTTTCAGGGCCTGGATGATTGCAAGGAGTTCATAATTGTAGATGTTGTAATCCCTCTCAGCAGGGGAGAATGATTGTGACAGGTAGGAACAGGGGTGCCAGTCTCCATTTGCATCAGTCAGGATGGTGAAGAGTTGAGTTCTATCAGAAAGGTGGAGAACTGGCTTCATCATGAAGAGTGCCTTCAGTTTGTTGAAGGACTTTTGGCAGGTGGGGGTTCAATCCCAAGAAATATTCTTTTTCATAAGATCTATCAAGGGGTGGTGTAAGGAGCCATTTTGATCTGGTTACCGGATTCATGTCGAATGTTCCTTCTTTATGTTTATTTAGAGTCTTGTGTATGCCCAGACTATAAAAGTTGTGTTTCACACACAGCACTGGAGATCTAATCAATCATCTATCACTCACTTGGAGTGGAAGTCTTTAGTCCGCATCAATCCAGTCATATATGGATCTTTTTTCTCTGTTCTTTCTCTCTTGATCCTAGAAGAATCAAGTCCTGTGCTCGTCAGCCATGTCTGAAGCATTAGGAGCTCTTCTAGATCGACTACCAATGAGTCCTGTGAGCCCTGCAGTTGCATTCCCTTGATTCTCTACCTGCAATTCCCCTGGGATGAACCAATCGTTCCTTCACTTTCTTTCTTTGTGTTACTGACCTGCTAGTTTTTATCTGGAGATCTATAGCAGTCTAGGTCAGTCAACCTCTCTTCAGCTGGCAATGGAGGAGTAGTTATTTATGAATCACCAGTAGAAGTTGGTGAAACCAAGGAAGGACTGGACATCTTTGACTTTTGTCAGTGTAGGTCAAGCTGTGATTTCATCGAGCTTAACTGGGTCCATGGCAATTTGTCTGGGTTTGAGAATGATTCTGAGGTATTCTACTTCAGAAGTGGTGAAGGTGCACTTCTTGAGTTTTAAGTGCAGGTTGAGTTCTTACATCCTTTGCAGGATGCACTTGTTCCATTCCTCATGGAGTTCAGAGTCCAGAGAGAAGATAAGGAGGTCATCCGTGTAGATGATGAGCCATCCTTGGGCTATCATGTCTCTAAATAAATCATTCATAAATCATTGGAATGTGGCAGGGGAGTTGGTGAGCCTGAAGAACATAATGAGAGGTTCAAACAGGCCTTTGTGACCATCCTTGGTTCTAACATTGTTGTATCCCCATTGGACATCAAACTTGGTGAAGACCTTCATGTCTTTTAATTTCTTGATGAGATTGGAGATAAGGGGGAGGTGGTATGCATCTTGAACAGTGTGTTCATGCAAGTAACAGCAGTCTTGGCAGGGGCAGAGCTTGCCATCCTTCTTTTTGACAAAGAAGAAGGGTGCTGCTTGGGGAGAGTTAGAGAGGCAGATCCTCCCTTTCTTCAGGAGTAAGCTTCTGGTGTTGAGGGATGGATACAGTATTGACATCCATGGTGTTGGAGTCTCAAGTGGGTTTCATGTGTGAGGGAGCAGCATAGGCATATGAAGGGATGGTTTTGCCCTTTCAAGTGTTGGAGACTAGGTTGATCCTTTTCCACTGTTTCTGAAAAAAGATGGCACATTTATACCAGTTGTCAATCTTGTCTGGGACAGTCTCCATATGGAGGATTTGAGAGCTGAGGGAGGAAGTAGCAATGATGAACTGGTAGAAGGAAATCAGAACAGCATCAGTGGCAGCCAGTCTGGCTGCATGGGCTAAAACCTCCATGTAAAAGTCCATGATAGAAGGGGTCCACTGTCCCCTTTTGTTCTTGATCATGTGGGCAGAGGAGAGCTATGCCAGAGTGTCAGCTGCTTCATCTTCTTGAATGAAAGACTTCCTGAACTTTTTCTCAAAGTTGAACCATTTCCTGAACGAATTATTGATGACAGCCTTTCTTCGAAAGGTCTTCACCCAGACCTGTACTGACCCAAGGGTCATAAACAAGAGTGCAAAGGTGACCTTCTTGTCATCAGTGCAGTATACATCAATGTTGACTAGGAGATAGGTTGAAATAATGTTTGACCAGTATTCTAAGTTGGCAGTATTGCTGTCAAAGGGTGCAGAGGGATTGAGCTTGAGCTCCATTGGCTTAGAAGAAGACATTGCTTCATAGGTTTGAATGACTTTCTGAGGTTCAGGTGGATTGAGGGGGTTGCTAGGGAAGAAAATTTTCCTGGTCTGTAGTAGGGGTGTTGGCACTGGAGGGGTTGGAAACCAAGGGATAGATGCAGAATGGGAAAGACAATGGGCTAGAGTGAGAGCAACTTCAGTATCCTCCTCAGTGGGTAGAAAGTTGTCCTCATCAGAGGGGGTCTGGTTATGTGGAAGTGACTCAGAATCGGAAGGGTTGTTGGGGCAGGAGCACCAACAAGTATCAATGGAGGGCCTGGGAGTAATGGTGGCTTATCAGGTCGTATCTGACAGGAAAGCTAGACCTTTTGTTGTAACTACATTGGGTAGAGGATAGGCATAGCTCCTAAAGAGAGTCTAGAGTATTAAGAATGAAGGACCGCAGGGCAAGCTGCTCTGTGAGGACAAAGTACAAGGGTTCTAGAAGAACAAGGCTTTCTGCTCATTCTGTCTCAATGATCTAATGTCAAAGAGAAGACTTCCCCAAAGATCTATTGTCTCAGAGTAAACAAGAGGTTCCCTTAGAACAGTATAGCCTTGAGAGTGCTACAAAGGCTCAAAGAGCAGGAGGTTCCCAATGAGAGACTAAGGTGAGGGACTAAGAGTGGAGCAAAGACCCAGTGTATTGAGGTACACAAAGGAAAGGTCTAGTTTAAGAAGTACAGGTACAGGATGACAAGATTTATATAAGTACAGAAAGGATTCAGAGCAGATACAGATGGAGTCACTGACAAGGCGATTGGAATCACATAGAATGTGATGGAAATAGATGGGGAGTCATGGTATTATAGTCAGTGATGAAAAGAAACAAACATCCAAGTTGGGACTTATACCCATGTGTAGGCAAGGAATAAAAGAAAGAGGGACTGATCATAACACCTAGCTTGCCAAGAGTTCCTGACAACTGTTGATACCATTTCAAAGCACTCTGCTTTGACCCATATAGAGATGTGCAACAAGGTCACACCCCTGTTTATCAAGGCCAGGTGGAAGTTCCAGTCACCATGTCCATCATGGATTTCCACACTGCTTTGCAATATTTGGATATAAAATCACTCAGTGTGCTGGAGAGATGAGCACCACAACTGCACACTTGATGGGCCTTCAAAATTGGAACTGGGATAATCTGGGGTAGGGTCAACAGGTGGTTGAGATTGAGTACTCATGGCATTGGGCTGATTGTTCACAGTGATATACACAGATGTGTCATTGATTTGAGTTGAGATAACCCCTCTGTCCTGCTGGAAAGCCACATTGCACTCGACAATGACAGCATGCTGGTCAGGTAAGTAAATCTGGTGTGCCACAGAATTTGCATCAAACCTGACCCAACAGCCTTCTTTAGCACAGTCATCCAGTTTTGATCCAGTCCAATTGAGGATCCAGCACTTAGCCCTCCAAACTGGTAGGTCTCTCAGGCATGGTTTTTTCCATACAACATCTCATAAGGTGTTTTATCATCCAGTGCCCACATGGCTGTCCTATTCTTGACACAAATGACATGCAAGAGAGCCTCTTCCCAGAGTGTTTTTGGCAATCTGCTTGTGTGCAAGACTGTATGGATGCGCTTGATCAAAGTGTGATTCAGCCATTCAGCAACACTGTTATGTTCAGGTGAGTTGTGAGTGGCAAGCTTATGTTCCACCTTATTCTGCTGCAAGTAATGAGTGAACTCATCAGACAGATACTCTCATCCATGATTGGAGTGCAGGCATTTGACTGTCATGCCATGCCACATCTTCAACCTCAATGCAAACTCCTGGTAAGCCACAAATGTGTCCAACTTTGTGAATATGAGATTGACCCAAGTGTAGCACATGTGATCATCTGTGAATGAACTGTAATAGCTGTGCTTGCTAGGTGTTTGAACAGGAGATGGACCTCACACATTGGTATGGACCTCATCACCCAGTTTTGAAGTATGTGTGGATTCACAGCTATCATCAATAGGCTTCTGAATGGCTTTACCATATCCACAAGATAAACATTGTTGCATGTTTTAGGTCCAGTATCACCCCAGTTACCATCTCCTTCACCACCATCTCACAGATGGTTGTGATGCCTAGATATGAAAGATGAGCATGAAGTTTCTCCATGAAGATGTGGCTGTAATCCTTTGCAATGGCACCAATCAGAATTGAGTAAATGTTCTGTGTCTTATATAGCCCATTTGAGAGTACAACATGTCCCAGAAGTTGGCACTGAGAATTGAGGATTTGACAAGAATCACCATCAAAGACTGCATGGCAGCCAGTGCTGGTAAGGTGACTGATTGATACCAGCATTATGCACATGCTCAGTGTGTAGAGAACATCTTTCAAGAGAATTCATGACTGAGAGATGCTATTTGACAAGAGTATTGGCAGGTCACCATGTCCAAGCATCAAATGTGCCATTATTGGCTCCACAAATATGCTTGTGTGAGATAGACACAAAGTAACAAAACATTCACAAGAAGCAGACAGGTGTTGTAGAGCACTACCATAATAGAGTTCAGGTATGCTTCCTGTATTCACACAAGCCAGATGAGATGAGACAATAATGTCTGATTCAACCATCCACATGCAGTTTGATTCATTGCATGTAGCATGTGGAGAAGAGCTTGTGTTTGAATCAGTGTTAGAGCAGTGTGGATGAACTCTGGTATAACACCAGAACTTCGAAGCTAGTGGTAGAACCTTGGCTTCACCTTGTGTGGTGTGCCACTATTCAACTCTCAGTGTGTGGTCCTGAATTTACAGAGGATTTGAAGGTACAGAGATGAGCTAGAGTGACTTGGAGGGGAAGGAAAATTACCATTGGTGTCAAAATATAACACCTCCAATCTCCAGTCTTCTCCAAGGTCATTTACTGCAACTCCAAGGTTGACACACAACAAGTCCCTCAACTCTGCTTCAGAGCATTTTGGAGTTGATCATTCATCTATGTAAGGTCCTATTTCTTATCTCAGACCTGATATTTTCCATTCTGGACATTATGTCGGAGTTACATCGGAGTTTAGTGCTCGCATCTCCGTCCCTATTTAGGTAATCAACATTGTCCTTGCTCCCTCAGTTGTTCTGCCACATTACTGTGCAACAGCTGAGTCTGAGTATCTCCATCCCTCATAACACACAGATTCTGACAGTTTGTCATATCCATCATGAACATACCTCCATACTCCTCTGCATACAACTCTGATTCCATCCCTATCATCTCTGGTCTTCTCCAATTGAACCTGACCAACATCACTCGAGGACCAAATCAGATGTCCAACATCAGACATCATATTCCCATTGGACCTCTTCTCATTGGACCAGATCTTGACACAACTTACATCCTCCTACATTCTCTATTCCTATGCTCAACCATATGATCTCTCTCCATTCCATTCCTCATTTCTATGCCCTATGAACATCGCCCATCAGTGCTTCACATTCTCCAATCATTCCTGTACTTACTCCCTATAATACTTATGTTCTCCATTCCATATTCCAATCTGATCTCCTTGTATATAAACCTGAGACACTCCACATGTATCCCTCAGTTTGAATATCAACTAAGTTTCCTCCTCTCGAGTCCTCTCTCTCTCTTAAATCTCTTCTACACTCTATCTCTCTCCCTGCCTTTTGCCTTCTTTCTCTAAGGGCTGGACTTGAGCAAGGGCATGACACATACATCCTGCACCAATGCCCTTGTACCTCTGCACCTTCATTCTCCACCTCTGTTCAACCTCCAGTCCACCTCTGCTCTTTTCTTCCCTTTTTCCTTCAGACCTCCACCAGACTTGAGCTCAGAGGAACCAGACTTGACAGTATATTCAAACTCAATCTTCCTCACTGTCCATTATTCCCATGTTCCACACCAGAACTACTCACTCCAGGTCCTTAGAGGGCACCTTTGGAAGCTCTTGCAATATCCCTGGAGAGTTTATCAGTTTCACCACTTGTAACCCTGTCCTCTTCATATCACAAATCTTTGAACAACACTCTGTCCTCACTGCACTTTCCTCAGACACCTCCACAGATGACAATAACTTCAAGGAGCTGCATGACAACTCTGAAGCCACTGAAACCTCTTGAGAATCCCATTCCCCAGAGAACAGATGCTCTGAAGGTTCCAATCCTCCTGATCTGGAAAATGGCAATGATGATTTCCCTAACTTCAACAATGATTTCACCCATTCCTCTGAACTTGCAGTGTTTGACCACAACCTCTATGAAGATCCTAACACAGGCCCCCTGGCCTTCAAACCCTTTGTGCAGCTAGCAGAAGCAAGTAGAGATATGACCAGGGCTGTGATCCACCACAAGGGTAGGTCCAAGTACTTGAAAACCAAGGTCTGAGCACCTGATCTGTTTGATGGAACAGATCTGAAGAATCTCTGGCCTTTTGTAGTTCATTGCTAGCTGAACTTCCAAGCCAACCCAAAGTCCTTCTGAAAGGATAGGATCAAGGTAACACTCACTCAATCCTACCTCAAAGGAGTAGCATTGGACTACTTTGAACTGGACCTACTTGGAGCTAAACCTGCTGTAGGAAAGTGGAGTTCCCTACAGTTATATCCAAAGTTTTCCCGCGGTCTGATAGCCCCTATCCAGTGCTCCCACCAAATCCGAGACTGTTCTGCTGCTGTTTATTCCAACCTGAGTCAAACTAGTTGAAGTCCAAAGGTTAGTTTTGAATCCAATGTCCGGACCTGAGTTTCCACACACAGGTCCCAGTGTTTCCACGACTCGGGAACCGTTCCCACAGTCTGGGTTTGGTTGGGTTTTTGCCTTTTTTATGTTTTCTTTACTGTACTTTATTTGGATATGCCCAAATTAGACTTTTGTACCTAGGACTTTGTTCCTGGACAGTATGCAATCCACCACCATCATTTCTAAGCCTTTAATTCCGGTTCCCTATTCTTTTTCCTACATTTCTTTCTCTACAAGTTCCACTCAAGTCCTGCAAGATTAGTTGGTTTTCTAGCCCTACTGAACAGGGGAATGCCAGACTCTAGTTTTCCAGTGTCCTGTGAACATTCAGTGAGGCATCCTTACAATCCTCTTCTTTTCCCTTTGCTTTCTTTGCAATCCCCTTGGGTTGAGATACACACTCACACCCCTATTTCTTGCATAGGACTACACTCTGGAGTCCTTTTGCTGTTTTACACTGCTCACCTCTGACCCCATTGGATGAACAACTGGCAGTCATTCCTCTATGAGCTGCAGTCCAACTTCGAAGTTCACAACCCTGTTGCTGATGCAGAGGCTCAACTTGAATGTCTACAGATAAAGGATTCCCAGTGCATTACATGCTACATAGTTGAATAGAATTGCCTTGCAAGCCAAGTTCAAGTTTGGGGCCATGGAGCCCTCTACCAGAACTTCTACAATGGACTTCCAGATTGGATCAAGGATGAAATCTCTCATCAAGGCAAGCCAGATAATCTGTATGATCTTCATGCCATGGTCCAACAGATTGACCATCACTATTGAGAGTGAAAGGATGAGTTGTCCTGAGCTTCCAAGGCTACTCTTTTGAACACCACAGGTCAGGCCTCCTTCTCCAAATACTTGACACCCTCTGCACACACCTCCACATCCACCTCTGGCAACAACAAACCCAAGAATGACAAGTCTAAGGGTTTCTCCTCCCCATTCACCTCCAGCTCGTCTGAAGCTGCTAGGTCTGCAAAGGAAAATGGTAGTACCACCAATTCCATATCATCAAAGCTTGGCAAGGATGGCAAGCCCCTTCTGAAAGAATGCCAGCATCGACTTCATCTCAACCTCTGCTTGTTCTGCAGACAGGAAGGGCACTCTGCCAAGGATTGTCCCTGGTCTATCTCTAGAAACTCAAAGGCTTGAGTCACCTCTGCAACTCTGGCAGCCCAAGACTCCTGCTTCTCTGGAGGTGAAAAAATAGAGTATGACTTCTGTAGAACTACACAGGCTGGGAGTTGTGTTGATCCTGACTGTGTCCCACAGGAACTCCACTCCATGATAGACCTTCCAATTACCTTCTCCTCAGGTGAAACTACCTCTGATACATTTGATGTAACCTCATTGGATTCATCATGCATGATTGTTCTATGTCACAGCTGGCTCACCTGTTACAATCCATTGATTGATTGGGAACTGGGCAGCATCTCATTCCAGACTTCTGCAAAGGGAATGTCACCCCCAACATCATTCTCCATGTCTTCCTCTGAACTCATACCCCCTACTCTGACCTCTGAACCTTCCCCTTCCAAGACAACACCTCCTATTTCGCCCTGAGCCCCTCGACTCACTTGCCCATCCATTTTCTTTGTCAATGCAATTGCCTATCACAGGGCCTGCAAGATGAAGGGTTCTATTCCCTTCACTGTCTCTGTCCAAGACCTCTCTGATAATGCTTTGGCTTGATCAGCCTTCATGTTCAATGATCCTGAACCTCCTCCGGACCTCTTTGGTGTTTCCCTAGAGTACCATGATCTAACTGATGTCTTTAGTAAAAAGAAGGCAGACATGCTTGCCCCTCATCAGCCTTTCAATCTGAAGATTGACTTAGAGAAAGGTGCTGAGCCTCCAATCGGATGTCTCCACTCCCTTTCCCCAACCGAACAGGAGTGTCTCAAAGACTTTCTGGA
>JBBPTO010001964.1:0-12781 GCA_038094155.1 Pulveroboletus cf. aberrans
GAGTAAAGATGTTCTGGGATGATAATGAAGGGGGATCCTGAGTGGGCTGATAAAGAATTCTGAAAGCTCCTTTGGATAATTTGATTATCATTCCCAGTGCAGATAGGAGCTTTGCCTCTCAAAAAGTAGCAGTTGCACCAAGTGCAAGGCACCTTCTTTGGTATACCCAGATGTACCTCTGTGATGTTACTGGTCTTGACCACTTGGCAAAATGGTTCAGTGATGTGTGAGTCAAGGGGATCTCCTGTAGATCTCTTTGCAATCAGGATCTTTTTGTTGAAGTCACAGTGATGTACTTGTCCTCTTTTTAAAAGGATAGTACACCAGGTACAAGGAGCCAAATGTGAAACTCCCTGAAATACCAAGTCTGAGGAGCAGATAACTCTTTCCAAAATGAGAATTAATCTGCAAGTTTTGATCAAAGTACCTCTTTGTGCAGCCAGATCCCAGTTCACAAGCCTTGTCTTGAGTTCTTCTCCAAAGAAAGGAAATTCCTGAATCCCCTTGTGTAATCAGGTCCACCAAACAAGTCTTCTTCAGGCACAAGTGTCAGAGCAGGTGTAGGAGGGATGGATGATTGTTGTAAAGGAGGTGACTCAAGTCTTGGAGGATCTTGGGGCAACAATTCCAACTACTCTGCTTGTTGATGTAAAGACTGAGTTTGCTCTGATAAGACATTTTATATGGCAGGAACAAGAATAGGAATGGAGGTTATAGGAGAATGATGCAGATGATGCAATGGATTGGAACTGAAATTCTCAGATCTTGGAGGATTTGTACCACTGGATGTGTGTGGATTTTCAAAAGGTGTTTCTGGATTTTCTTGTTGACTGATTAAAGTCTCAGAATTTCCAGAACCAGGAGGTGGAGATTCTTGACTAGGTGGAAGATTAGCCCCTCACCAATGGGTTCTAGTCCCATTCTGCGAAAGCTACAGCTGGAGATTGTAACCTTGCCATCAAACATGGTGGTATAGAATAAGTACCAGTGATCATCATCAGTGAAATCTATTAAAATGTGAGTGATATCTCTCCATCAAATTTCATAAAGCCTGTTAGTAATTTGATAGGCTTGTCTCAAAGCAATGTCAAAGCATGCAATGAGGATGGAAAGAGCATCAAAGAACCCATAAAAAAGAACTCTGTCTCTCCATGAGGCAGGAGCAGGAGGCATGATGAAATATTTCAGAAGATATAGCCTCCTTGCCCACTATGCCTATGTGGCTCATAACCTAACAGGAGGGTACAAGGGTACTCCTGTGGCACAGGGCAGAGAAGAGAGAGGTGAGTTGAGGATGCTCACCAAGATAGAGATGAAAGTTCTTGTGATCAAGTTTGGGTTAAGTGAGATTTGATGAAATCAACCCTTGTAGAGCTTTTTAGAAGCTTGATCTTGAGGGAAAATGAATCTTATTATTAATTACATCACAGCACTTACCATCTTTAAATACATCCAGGAACATGTATGTACTTGTGTGTGATGTAGCTAGAACAAGGTCAATGATGTCAGAATGACATAATAGGATCAGTCATGCTGCTCCACATATTTCAAATAGATGGAGTCAGATCTGAATTGATCCTACACAGCCATTGTGGAACTAAGAAAGCTCCAGATCAATGACATCATAGCTGAGCCATAAAGACTACATCTAGATCATCATATGGTCAATCCTGAAGTGTAATTAAGTTTACACTTTAATTAAGTTTGACTGATGCATCAGTCAAGCTTAATACTTGACCTATGTCTTTAGTAACATGAATAGTGTATAAACACTATGGTCTGCCTGTATTAACAGAGCACAGGACCTAGTGTTTGATTCACAGAATCTCAACAGTGAGTACAGTGGCTCAAAAAAGTGTCCCAGTGTTGGCACATTTTGAAGAGATTGGTTAATTGCCAGTGGGGAAAACTAAACAAGGCCAAACAATTGCAGGAGCGAAGGTCATACCTGCTCTGGGCTTCTTAACTCCACTTAGATCATGTGATTTGGTTGTCATTCCACTAAGGTACAACCATTTTAAAATGACATGTCATTGGGACACTTATTTGAGCATCATCCCAATTTTATACTTTTAGTACTTAGTACATCTGTCTTCCTTTGGCCTTAATCACTGCCTCTAGCCTTCTGTGCATACTTTCTATCAATATTTGACCTTCTTCACCTCAATTGTGCCCCACTCCACTGCAATCCTTTCTCAAGGTTCCCATACTCCCCTAGCTTGTCTCAAATAGTTGTTGACCTTTTGTTTCAGAATTTGCCAGACATGTTCAATAGAGCTAATGTCCGGAGATTGTGGGGGCCAATGCAGAAGCTTGATTCCATGAGATTCAAGCCATTATTAAGCTCTTTTGAAGGAGTGTTTGGGGTTATTATCCTGTTGAAAGATAATGTCTTCCTCAGAAATACCAGAGTTTTCCATGCTATGAAGCAGATCACCCTTCAAAATGAAGACATACTGCTCAGCATTCATCTTGCTCTGTATGCCTGCCAAGATGCCAACACCATTCCAGCCCATACATTCCAAAACTGTCCAGGAATCTCCTCCAAACTGTACCATTCTCTATATCTTTCTGTCCTGTAAAGGCTTACCTGCCATTTTTCATACATACTTTCTTCTATCTGACCTAATCCTGTTAAAATTGGTTTTATCTGACCAAATGACCATAGTCTAGTCCTCTACAGTCCAGTTGTGATATTTAAGAGCAAAGGCTAGCCTTTGTTTTCTATATTTGTCAGATAGAAAAGGCTTTTTCTTCTTGACCACAGCCTTCAAGGAAGCAGAATTCAGGGCATTGTAAACAGTTTGGGATGAGATAGGAGAGGAGAGGGAATAATTGGTGAGATGGGTTGCTTGAACAGCATTTCCCACTTTCCCAGTGGTAATACTAGAAATAATCCTTCTCTTATCAGCAGAGGAAACCTTGGAAGAACACCCTAGCCTGATGTTTTCCTTCTCTAGAATGTATTATTTGATGACTCTGGCCACAGTAGACTTCCACAACCCATTTTGGAAGGAGATCTGATGAATAGAGAAACCAGATTCAGCAAGGGAGAGATTATTAGCTTTAATGGAGGTAGAAATCAAGTTCATGATGATACTGATTAACTGAATGGGATGAGTATTATTTATACACCTTAGAATTATGCAATTTACATAATTATTCAGGGTCAAGGCATAGCATCCATCAAAAGCTGTCATATTCTTATGTTATTTACCAGATAATGAATCACAGCATGATGCTCAAATAAGTGTCCCAATGACATGTCATGTTAAAATGGCTGTACCTCAGTGGAATGACAACCAAATCACATGATCCAAGTGGGGTTCAGAACCCCAGAGCAAGTACTACATTCGCTCCTGCAAGTGTTTGGCCTTGTTTACTTTTCTTCACTGGCAATTAACCAATCTCTTCAAAATGCACCAACATTGGGACAATTTTTTGAGCCATTGTACATACACACCTGAGCAGCACAAAAAATACACCATGAGAAAAAATGCAGAGAATTCTAAGTGCTGACAACATGGCACAAACACGGCAATCCAGAGGCAGATGAATGGGCAACAGAAAGCATGCCCAAAAACACTGGCTTAACAACCTCTTCATAGTTTGGCAGGTTTCCAAAAGAGCCAGAGGGACCACCTCAATGCCACAGACCATAGACAACTTGGAGAACCAAGCAACTGTGGTAAGTGCTAATTTTCCTAATGGACTAAATGCACTGACTTACCATCTCAGCCTGAGTCATCAAGCATGAGCATACTAGCAGTTGTCACCTTGCTGTTGAGTTCTGGGTTACCCATGACATTCCAAGAGTTGTCAAAAATACTACTATTTAACTCTTGTTTTATTTGTCATGCTATTACTGGTTGATTTTACATATTGTGCATGCTTGCTACTCACTACTACCTACTACAGTCAACTCCCTCCTAACCAATACCCTTTGGGACAGCCTCAAAGGTATGGGTTATCAGAGAGTATCAGTTGTGGTGGAGGTGTGATAGTTCCCCAAACCAAGTTGGAATATCCCCAAACCTATGGATTATCAGTTATACATGGTATCAGTTAGAAGGGAGTCAACTGTACTGGATATATACCCACCTAGTATTGTGTTTTTCGGCATGTTGGCATGAAATCTTGAAGGTCTGATCCTCTCATCTAACACAGCATCACAAGTTGTCACTCCATGTGATGTTCATTGGTTTCACAAGACACCTACCTTATATGGTTTTTATTCTTTCAGGCAGAACTTGGGAACATAATGCAGGAGGTCAGAGACACAAGTGCAATGGTGATGTAGCTCCAAGGTGTGAAAGGCCTGTGCCTGTGAAGCTGCACAAATGTTGGACCTCAGACTGGCCATCATCCAAATGGGGGTCAATGAAGTACCAAGACCTCTCTATGATATACAATTCACCAACTTGGGGGGGGCTTCAGAGGCATCTATAGCAGTGATGAATATAATGAAATCAGAAGTGGGGTGAAATGCTGACATTGTGGTCCCTACTTGTAAGGTAAGGCCTGGATTTACTGTGAAACCTGCATGAATACTGACTGGCACAAAGCCTTCATTCAAAGAGACCAAAGATGAAGATGAAGTGGTGGTGGATGAATACTGTGATCCAAACCCATGCTGATTGTGCAAGCACTACTGCAGGGTCTCCTGTAGGGTGAAGAGGTACAGAGTTACCTGCATCACCTGTGTTGATGCCAAGGGGTGGTTCAAGTATGCATGCAGTGAAAAATCCAAGACCATCAATTATGAAGAGAAGAAGGTCAAGGCTGAACAGCATCCAGTGAGTAATTCCACTGCTTTTAATGTGAAATTGGCTGATTGGTGGCACATAGCATTGAAACTTGGTATTCAATACCCACTCTTTATTATATAACCAAGGTTCTAGATCATGATCAGATGATCACTCACCATTTCCACTCTCATATTGCTTTATTATTTATCATAGTTATAAGATACCTATGCCATTGGCTGGTATCTATATCCTACTAATAATTTGATTTTCTAGTTATGTTTTATGACTAATACCTACCCTTATTTGATAGTGATACACACAGAGACAAACAGTCCTATATCATACATAAGAAGAGCTCTCTTATGGTCACTCTCCAGTAACCAATGAAAAACTCAGACAGTCAAGTTGAGTTTTCTCCTTCTTTGTCTTACTCTAAGACCTTCTACCTTGCAATATTTCATTTACCCTTGGTGAGTTCTTCCATCAAGGTCCATGCCCTGTTCTCTCCCTATCAGTTCTTTGACTTTTAGAACCATCTGCTATCTTAGACAATGACATAAAGAGATTTCTACATCTCTTTACATAGCTTGTAAGGTCTGGCCCCAGCCTACCAACATTATTGAGGTCTCACAGAATGAATTTGGCCCAGTCAAAACCATGATTGGTGTGAAGGAAAAGGCCAGAGCTAAGAAAATCAGGTTAAAAATGGTTTTGATCCCAGTGAAATGGCTAAAGCAGCTCATGCTGCAGTTTGCCAAGTTAGAGTTGCAAATCACCACTCTGGAGTTGAAAATGGTGGCTGAAAAGGCACACCATGTGAATATCAAAATTGAAATGTCAGAGATCTGCAGCCAGATTGTGGTCACACAAGAGATGGTTGAAGAATGGCTTTGAAAGTAGAGTCTCTTCCTTTTTCTTCATAGCATACTTGTTATTTCCATGTCATTTGCAATCAAAGAAGCATGTGTTCATGTTCATATCTGCTTTGAGTAAACCAAATGAGATCCCATTAGTAAATCAGTGTCTGAGACAAAAAGTAAGAAGTAATTGATAGATATGACTGAGAAAAATAAAACTGAATTGCAGGTCAGTGACAGTGCAATCCACAGGCAACTTTTCTTTGTGCCTACTTGAAAAGAGAAACAGTAAGGTCAGAAACAGTGCTGGCTTTCTTTGGCTTTTTGTTTTGCTAGGCAACAACTCTTTTCTCTACTTTCTCTTTGTTCTTTTTCTGCTTTTTCTTTCTTTTCTTGTCTAGTAAATAAAATTGGTGCAGTGTTTAGTGCACAGAGAAAATGAAACTAACAGTAAAATAGAAACACAGATATATAATTGATAGTGCAAGCAGTCTATAAATCTGTCATATATGATGGTTCTGTCATATCCAGTGTAATTGAGACAACTTTAACCTCTGGACCAACTCTGCTGATCCCTCTGGTAACTCCTCATCAACTTCAAAACTCCATCCCTCTGGACACATCTCAGATACTCTTACATATTTTCCATGTTCTCTATTCAGTTTAGGCTTACCCCTCTGATCCCTCCAACACTGTGTAGCACAGCTCTGGTTTGTTCCTGAACTGGAACACAGCTCCAGCTCCTACATATACAACCTCCGACTATATATACTGCAACTCTGTATGTAGATAACTTTAGCCTGAATGTCACCTTAGACCACTCCTCTAATCTTGCTCTAGATGTCTCCAATGCATTTCCAATCAAGAAGGCTGTGAGAGTGCAAGGATGTGACACAAAAGTCATGTGTCAAGCTTTTACCTCTTCAGATGTGACCTTATAGATCTCTGGCCATTTTTGGCCATTCATCCACTTGACCTCCAATCTCTGACCAGAGTTTGAGTGAAGGAGATCCAGTCTTAATTGGTTCTAACCTTGAATCAGATACAAAATAATGGAAATAAACCTATCATATATTGACTGTCTTTTGACTTTTTATGACGATTTTTCTTGTTTCTGTGATATTGTGAGAGATGGATAAGTGACACCAGCCAAAACCCAGGATAGAACAGAGATGGATAAATTTATAGCATGAACAGTATTTTCAATATAGTATGACAGAATGTTCATGCCCTTCACCAGTTACATGCAGGTCATCTTGCAGGGCTTGAACATCTTCATTATCAGGTGGATCATTGCCATCTGTTGGCTCTTGCAGGTCTTCAACTTCCCAGTTCTCCTTCTTTGCCATCTCATCCAACTCTTATCCATCCAATCCTGAATATCAGAACCATTGTGCATGACCTTGCAATGTAAGGAATAAGTTGGAAGGAACACCACCAGCAGAGAATGTCCTCAAAAATGAAGAAGGCAAGGGTAGAGGAATTCTCTGACCGGAGTATGTGCCATTTTGGATATGAGATCATGAAGCAGTGGGCTTATATGATGTAGCAGTAACTGCTAGCTCTAAGCATTAGCATGGTGTTCAGATGAACCTGGTGAAACAAACCAGTTACAAGAGGGATGAGAAGTAAAATGTGAAAGCAGGTGGTCTGGCAGGTCTGGCATTAGTCACAGGAATGGATGTACCATTTAATGTCTTTAGCAAGCCTGGGCCATTATAAATAAAGGAGCAGACAGGTCCAGATGGTGTAGATACCCTTGTACTAAAGGTCATCATAGGCCTTCTTAATCAGTTCATACCACTGATTCTCCAAGACCAGCACCTGGTACAAGCAAGAAATGGAAGGCAGATTGTACAAATGAGTGAAATTCCTTGTCAGATATATTAGGTGAACAGGTCTTGGTCATGAGAAAGATATAGATGGGTTGAGTCAAATGTCCTTTGCCTGGGCTTTGGTAGACCAGGGGATTGAAGGGTTGAATTCTTTGTTGGGTTGGAAGCCTGGCTGTGCAATGGTATTATAAATTGCACAATAATCAATGAAAATCAGATGAATGTCCAGGTCTGCCACATATGGTCTGTTGTAGTTCATCTCATAAACCCAGTAAATGGGTAAGGTAGATGGCTTGAGAGAAATCCCATGATAGCAGTAGGGAGATGGATATACAAACTGTGGGGAGGGGCATTCATTCAGCAAGGTAACAGTGAAGGAATATGTATTGTCTAGCCAATTCTGATGGTCATCATCTTTAGGAGGGTCAGATTTCAAGAGTGGCTGGCAGAAAAGACTGTTGGCCTCAGTGTGCTTGTCTGGAGAGACATGAATGAGGAAGAATGTAAACAGGAGGATGCCAGTGATTCTGTGATTGACGATGAAATTTGGCTGCAGATCTGGGTAGTTGATCACACCCTCCATGTACTTGGTATTCATTTCAACTATAAAGTTAGCCACACCAAAGATGAAGATACAGGTGGTGTGGAGGGCTTGGAAGAGTTTGCAGAGCTCTGACTTCACCTGTGAGTACTGACTCTTGATCCTGTTCAGCACCAGTGATTTGAAGTGATTCAGATATTGCCTTCCATTCTCTTCAACTTGAAACAGGATGAACCTGTCCATGGTGTTGAACATGTCCATGGCTAGGATGACTTCATATCTGGATTTGTAATCCAGAGAATGGAGTATGGGGAACTTCAATATTTCATCCTTCAGATGAAGAAATACCTCCTGCTGAGACTTACCCCACATAAACAGGACACCCTTTTAGGTCATCTCCACCAATGGCCAGGAAATGGCTGTGTGGTTGTCAGTGAAAATATGAACACCACACATGCTGAGGAACCCTCTCACTTATAAGACAGTTGTGCATTCCAGCCCGTCATGGATCTTTTGACCCTTAGCTTTATGCAAGATCCAACCTTCAAATATTTACTTGTGTGTGACTATGATTGCATCTGGGGCTGTGATAATGAACCTTTTGGCTGATATGATTGCACCAATAAACTCTATGAGTCAATATCTGATTGACAATAACAAAATGCTTCAATATGAAGCACCAGATGCCCCATTTTTCTGGGATGATCTCATAGGAGCCATCTGAGTTCTGATACCAGAACTTCAAAGACTTGACCAGAGATCATTGATAAAGAGTATCATGTAGTGTAGGATCTTGTTCTGCAGAATGAATCCAATATCTGCCTAGTAAACCTGTGCAGTGATAGTGTACCCCATTGGAAGGGTTGTCAGTTGGTGTGATCTGAGAGAAGTGAGGAATGTAGTCCTCAACATGGAGTGGTCACTGATCATACCTGATGAATAAACCCATCATCAGATAAACCATTGTAGGAAAGTATAGTTTCCTACAGTGACATCCAGTCATTCCTAGTCATCCTGTAACCCCTATCCTGTGCTTCAGTTGATCTGAGACCACTCTGTGCTGCTGTCTATACTGATCTGAGTTGATCCGGTAGTTGTCTGAAGGTCAGTTTCTGATCTGTCTACCATTTGTCTACTGTTTCTTTCAATTCAATGTATCAGACCTGGACCCATGCATACAGGATACCTATCCAGTCCACCAGATTCTCACACACTGGATCACTTTCCTGCACATTCTTTTACAGTCAAATAGCCTTCTTCTGTGTTTCTTTTACTATATATCATTCAGGTATGCCTGAATTAGGATGTATTCCCCTATCATCACTATGCAAGCCATCTAGTTCCACTCAGTATCAATCCTAAGCCGGTTTTCCTCCAGTTTTCCTCATTCTTGTCCTAGTCCTGCAACACCAAGTTGGTTTCCTAGCCCTACCAAATGGGGGAAAGCCAGACTCAGTTTTTCAGTGTCCTGTGGACAACCAGTGAGCCATTCTTATAGTTCTCTTTTCTTCTCTTTGCAATTCCCTAGGTCAAGACCTACACTCGCACCCTACATATTTGCTTAAGACTTCACTTCAAGGTCTTTAGCTACTTTACACTATGTGCCCTGTCAATGACTCTGCCAGATACTCGATGAATAAAGGAACTGATGTGTTCCATACTGTGACAGCATTGAGTGCTGCAAGTCACAGATGAGTTGAAGGGTCTTCTTGTCCTGCTTGAGAATGCACAGGATCCATGAGGTATGAGGGATGGTTGGGATCCTGACTTGCAGGAAATACTATTCATCAAGGTGGCTTCACTCAGTTGGGATTCAAGCAATTTCTTCTGGATATGGATCAATCAACAGATGTGCTTGATTTGATTGAATAGAAGCCATTTCATGGGATTGAGGTCTAATTTGTCAGCATGCTCTTGAATCAATTGCTATCTGGGAATGAAGTTAGAGGGAGGGGAGGGGGGGTGAAACCATAATGTAGAGAGTCTGAGAAGCAGATTCAGTGGTTAGTGTTGGAGAACACAAAACTCCTCTGTTATAGGAGCCGGTATCAAATAAACATTTTTTGCAACTGGCTTGTAGGCAAAACTATGAAGGGTGACATTGAGCAAATAAAGAGACCACAAAATGGTTTGTAAGTTTGGTGAGAGGGAAAAATGGGTAGATGATCCATAACTGTAAAATGAGAAAACAGTGAAAGAATGGTTCAGATTGCCTATGGGTGTTCTATTAGGGCTGATATATCTGGAATGGATAATCAAAAGTAGACAGTGCAGGTAAGAAGATGGGTCAGATGAAGAAAATGTGAAGAATGATACAGAACGATATTGATATGACTCAGAATCACTTAAGGCTCTAGGCTGCTTTCACTAGTCAAGAGAAGGGAAGATGAGTCAACATCATAGATGCTGAGAAAAACTCCAAGAGGACAAGACTGCCCTCTGGTGGCTGCATTCTTGTCCTTTATATACTACTCTACATGTTTGTACATATTGTACTCTAATCTAGATGTCCATGAGGATACCATAAGGATTAGGTGCAGAACGGGCATGGTGTGGAAGAATGGAAGATGATACATGTGTAGGGTAAGGGTATAAAAATGATGGTAGGATGCATGGAAGACATAGGAGTGTTCTGAGAAGGTCTGGAATGCATAGCATGATGTACTGTACAAATGGAAAGGGTTTTCATGATAAAATACAATGTTCTGGTTGAACTCTTGTGCTTCTGCTTCTGAGGTTCCATGGTTCTGGCATGGTTCCAAGTTTCTAAACTTCCGAGTTCTTGCACTTCTGAGCTTCCGAGTTTCCGAGTTCAGAAGCATCACTTCCAATGTGTCAAACATTATAAGTGTGGTTGGAAGTGTCAAAAGGGTCAAGAATGTCGGAAGGGGTATGTAAGTGACTGTAACACATATTGGGAAGCAGGTGTGTAATTAACTGACCCTTCTTGGGTCAAACCCAACTCAATAATGCTCTGATGGTTATTGCACACCATACTATTCTAGAACCAAGAACAACCCTCGTACCAGGGCCTTTTTAGCAGCCTGTAATCTCTTCTGGTGTTCAGATCCTGGAGGGTAATGTTCTGCCCTTTATCTGGGAAGTTGCATTCATAATGCAGTGGAAGGGGCAGCCAGTGACAGGTCAAAGTTGGCTTGAGCTACCTCATCTGGTCCAAAGCTGAGTTGAAGGTTTTCAGACATTTTGGAGAGGGTCTCTTCTAAGGTGAAGATGGTAGACAGAGAGTCAACAATGAAACAGGGATTTCTTTGACATCATTGGCGATGAAGGTGATGTTGCAGAGGGGGGACATAGACATGTTTCTGGGGTGGCAATGTAGTGGTTGCTGTGGGGAACAGAGATGGATGACAGTTCTTATATCTCATCAGGGTGGACTTGGAATGTTGCAAATTCTTCTCAGGTTTCCATGAGTCTTCCTTGGCTGTGTATGCTTTCCATCAGATCAGGAAGTGGCAGTTAGATGAGGTTCCTTTATGATGTAAGATCTTATCGATTTCTTATTCTTCTTTTCTGTCAACAAGGTCTGGGGATGGTCTCATGAAATTGGAGCCATGTACGTCATTTTCATGATAGGGTGACAAGAGGAAAGCATGAAAGACAGGGTGGATTTTTCATGTGAATGGGAGTTGTAAATGATACATGATGGGAAAGGGAACTTCTGTGATGGGGAAGGGTCCTTCTTGCTTTGGGGTGAACTTCAGGTTGGTTATGTTTTATTTCAAGTTACAGGCTTTCAACCAGACTTTGTCTCCTTTGACAAATGGTTGGAACTTGGACATGGTGCATTGTGACAGGCAAGTTTGTGGGCAGCAAGAGCTTCATCTCGGAAGGCAGTGAGAGACTTAAGTCAGTCTTTGACTGTGGGGACCTTGGTTTCGGGGACAATAGAAGGTAGGGCACAGGGTTCAAAGCCCATCATGAGGTAAAACAGTGTAAAACTCCTAGGAACTCCAAAGTGGAACTCCTAAGCTAATGAAAAGGGTGCAAGTGTAGTTCTCAATCCAGGGGAATGCAAAGAGAGAAAGAAAATGGGTGAGGGCAAATATGAATGGCTCACTGATGTCCTGAGAGAGCTGGAAAATCAGAGTCTGACTCCTCCCCATTCAGTAGGGCTAAGGAATCAACTATGGAGTTGACTGGACTTGGGTGGACTTGGCAGGAATTGGCTGGAGTTGAAGGGGAATGAAGGAAATCGAACTAGGAGGCTTAGGATGGATACTGGATGGTGGTAACTGACTTCTAGAATTAAGTTCTATGTACAAACTTTTAAGTCTGGGTATTCTCGAGACTGTGAATCAAAAGGAAACATAAAGAAATGAATGTAGATACTAAATAAAGGAATGTCCCGATAAGGAAACACAACTCTGACTCACAGATGACTTGTCTGGAGCACAAGAACAAAAGTCCAGTACTCCGGAGGTTGGAGTTCCGACTGGAGAAGATGGCTTGTGACTGTTGAGTCTTGAAGGAGCAGTGAAGGATGTCAGAGGAACTTGGAGGATGCATGAATACTCAGAGAATGTAGGAATATCACTGTAGGGAGCTTTGGGCTCCTACAATGGGGACTTTTGCATTATGGAATGGGGATGGTTGTGCACAAATTCTGCATGTGTGAGAAGTTTGTGCCATAAGAATAGGTTGTTGCCACAGAAGATCTGAAGGTAGGTTTTGATCTCCTGGTTGATGTGTTTAGTTTCCCCATCTGTTTGGGGGTGATAGGTGGTGGACAGGGCAAGGTTGTAGTTCAGGAGTTTCTCAAGCTCCTTGGTAAAGTTAGAG
>JBBPTO010001965.1:0-12780 GCA_038094155.1 Pulveroboletus cf. aberrans
TCTCCGAGACGAGGAAACACCGATGAATGATGGGTGTAGCGTAGGACCGCGTCTGTCGACTTGGCTTGAGGCGCTGTGAAACTATGGAAAGCAATGGTTTGGATTCCTTTGGGACGGAGTGCGTCGACCTGCGATGTCGATCAGCATTGCGCGTGGTCGGGTTTGGGCTACGGGCGCACGGGGTGAAAGCATGCTCTGAGTCCGAGTCGGTGGAACAAAGCGGCAGACAGAATGCCTGCGAAGGAATTGCGGTACGGCGTGGTACTCTTCGTTTCTGGAGCGCCGACATGGCCGTCGAAGCGCACGCTGGCGTAGAGTTGCAGGCAAACCAGTTCACACGCGCTGGTCTTTACAATCCCGACATGATGTCATTGATTTCCCCTGAATAAACTCTGCCTCACTGCTATAAAAGCCGTTCCTCACCTTCAGTCAACTACGTGTTCCATCATGTCCTCTTCGTCCCAAAATGCATTTGACCTCGCGCAGGAAGCTACACGGCTAGAGAACATGCACTTGACAAGTGGGAAGCACAGGGCTTACAGCGAGACGGCCCTCCAGAGCAGGCTACAGCTAACTTGGGGGTAGAGGGTACCGCTCACAAGTTTGGAGGTACGTTGTTCTTGAGGCGGTGGGCAGGTCAGTGACGGTGTGATAGAGGCACCCGAACGAGGATTCGGAGGATGGAGGGAATGCGCATATAAACAAAATGGAAGGGTGTATGCTCGAGTTGGCCCCCTTGTCTAGATATCGGGGGTTGTGTCGGTCTCTTATAGATTTGATCACCCTGTGAACCGCACGAGCGTATACGTACTACGTGGTGTGAGGGTACGTGGGTAAAACCATGTCGAACATTTGAATACCTATGACGGAGTGGTCACGGTGATGTTACTGTCTACTCTTGAATACATTTAGACCTCCCAGTCGACTCTAGCTTTCCGCCCGTCATGGTTACCCCGAACGACAACCCTGTCGATGCCCTCCCACCAGATGCCGTCCTAAAGGTCCTAGAAGATGAACTCACAAAACGAAAACTCGAGCGACAGTCCAAGGCTGCGGATTCGGATCCTAGCGCAAGCAGACGCGCAGGTGCCGCCACCCGGGATCCAACTGATACGTTTCCTTACTTTCGAAACTCGGACTCTTGCGCAGTAAAGTCCCATTCTAAACATAGCGGAGGTCAAGGTGACCATTTGCCTAATAAAGGTACACCTGGACAGTTGTCGCTACCTCCCGTACTAATTTCTTTTGCAGATCCTGTTGCATAGAGTTGTAGGTCTGGTTGCAGCGGAAATGAAAGGCACGCATGCTAGTAATTGTATCTAAAGATTTGTTTTGTGACACAACACCTGGTATATTCGTCACCGCAATCAGAGGGTCAGAAGGACAGTCTACTGACAGTTAAAGCGGTGTATCGACGCAGATTACGCTGGGGGGAACACAGGAGTCATCAGATTCGAAGTTTGGATGGGGGGATGAATGTCTTGCAGAAAGATGCCAGACGTTGACAAGAACATCTGACGATCAATGTGCACGGTGAAAGCAGGTGAAAGCCCATCAGGAAGGGTCCATGGTCCTGGGTCTGCGAGTGGGACGCTCGTGTTGCCAAGTCTGCTTACCAGCCCGTCGGGCACCTCTCCGAGGATCGGGTTCAGGCCATGGGCAACTGGGGACGCCATGTACAGGGCGGGCAGAGGCAGGAGAGGGAAGGGGATGGATAAGTGGTTTAGAGCCGGCAAAGGCCTTCCTGGAAAGACTGTTTAGGATACCAGCATATATATTCACTTCCTATGGGAGGAGTTGGCCACGGTCCCGACCCCGACCCTCACGCAGGGAAAACGAGTGTAGTTTTCGGTGGTGACGAGACGCCATGTCCATTATGTAAGGGCAAGGTGCGCTTGGAACTCCGCGTCACGCTTCTTCGCTGTCATGCGGTGGAACCAACCGGGTTTGTCTTGTTTGTTAGCATTCCGAAGTTACTCCGTTTCTGAACGCCACCAACTTAAAAAGGCCGAACAATCATTGACACCGACAGCTCTACGCTATCACAAAGGACCTCATATACTCCAGGAAATATACAAAAGAATTACCAACTGTGCATCATATAAAAGCCACCTCAAAGGTTGTGAGCGGTTACACTCCCCTCCTGGCCACACTCTTCGCATCTAATGTGCCTTCGCAGTCGACTTGCCATGAAGCTATTCCCACAGCCTGTACATTCCTCTAGGAGGCCAATTGCATCCACTTTACTGATTCCAGTGCCGCTCGCAAGTGCGACAAGGAGATCACACTCCCTTGGTGAGTCCCTCGAGGGTATACTGACCGATAAACTAGTGTTAGCACTAGTTGACGGTGGGGCATTAGTAGAGGCGCGACGTGTGTGGGATGCACCTAGAAGGGCCGCTTTAGCACGCGGAAACAACGCTAGTTCATTTTTTGTAGTCAGAAAAAAAACTTATAACAACTACACACCTACCAGTGTCTGCGCATATCAGAATGAGGAGGGATTGTTGGTTGAAATGACACATCACACCCTCGCAGTCTCGTGTCACACCATCAACCTCAAACTCAACCTCTCGCTGTCACGTTATCGTCCACCTCGCCTTCACGAAGACACGCCAATGTCAGCCAATGTGAGGACGATGGCCACATGGCAACACAGTCATGATGGCGGCGGCTGTGATGTGACAGTCGAAACTGTAATGATGTCAGCGATGCCAGCGCGACCGCAACGACGCGATGATGGCGCCGTGACGCGGGAGCCACGACTGCGGCCCCAGCGCGACAACAATCACATCTCGCCTTCAACGTCGGTCACGAACCTGTTCGCGCTCGCCCAATGCACTCCTGACTCCAAGCGCACTCTGAGCAGGTTCAGCCTGAGGAAGACTAGCACATGATCGACGCATGCCAAACGTGAGTGCACGTCCTTCTTGGTCTTGTCAACCAGGACGTAACGTGGATGAAAGCCAAGGGCAAGAACAGGGAGCAGGTATGCCAGGCAGTGGAAACCCATGCAGAGCTGCTATTTGACCTCCTCCCAGCGCTGAACGAGCGGTGTTATCGGATCATGCACCAGCTGTGCATGCACATATGCATGACGGACCCCTCAGTTGTCTTGTGCAAGCCGATACACTGATGCCATCCCCTCTCCCTGACATCATCAGATCACCATGGCCGGTTTAGCTAGCGTCATCATGTACTTGGTGAGGATGACGCTGCACGCATTGTTTATTTCACTGCGATTTATCTGTTCAGTCTATGACACAATGCACTCTTACCTATGTGCACCTCAAGACTTCGTTCATCGTCTCGTTAGCCAACCTGCATATTGGGTATGCTCGAATGCCTCGAGCAAATTAATACCACTGTGTTCATAATCTATGCATTGCAGAATGTAACATAAAAATAACAGTAATACATGGTATATAATCCACGACATGCAGGATCATAGAGACACCTTGGAAGATTTGGAAGTTTGTCACAGCCTATGACATACGGGATCATGCAAGCACAAAATTAGATCAGCGCGAGCGAAGGAAGTGGGGTGAAAGTAGAGTAGGGTAACCATTACAGGGCAACTTTATATAACCACGCTTAACGAAGTTGGAAGACTTTATGAAATCAGAAGCGATCTCTGGGGTCTTTTTGGTGTGATATCTCGTCAAGGTGTTCGGCCTTTTTAACTTGGTGGCGTCCAGGAACCAAACAACTTCGGAATGCTAACAAGATACTACAAACTCGAACCAACCGCCATTCCGAGAGATCCATGATGAGTTGGGATTCGGAGCTCCATTTTGGATCGTACTAAATAGTGTCCTCGATTCGTATCACCTTCTACGCCGCAAATAGACCTTCCAGGCTGTCTTCACGCGAATAACCCAATGAGAACGACGGTCCAAGATGTCACTACCGTGTTTCAGGTCGTGCAATCACTCGCTGGAGACAATGTGACACGAAGAAAGAGACAATACCGAACAGGGACACCCTCCTCTCTTCTCATGGGAGTCATGCATTACATTCCTGGGGGGTCCTTTGACCGCAGTTTGTGGGCCACATTGCAGATGTCAATACGTAGCCGAACCTCGCGTGCGGACGGACGCGGCTCCCAGCGCAGAATAGTACTCTGGATTACTGTTGCCATGTGGCATCATCTACTCCCCCCAGCCCCCCTGGACCTCCCATGCGGCATCCACTCGCTCTTTCGTGGTTCAAAGAGGTGGAGCCGGCATTGCGCGGGTATGTGGTGTCATAGCCAGTGCGAACGACCATATTTAACACCACTACCTCCGGTGGAGCAGGTGCCAAACCTTGATAGTACATCAGGCTCTCGGAATGATGAACAAACAACTAACAAATTCGGATAAGCTCGTCACAAATGCCACCCTTGCATGGCGAGCAACCGGTCCACACCGGAAATGATGTCCAACGCGGGACTGGCGATCAAATCCTGACGAAACACCCCCCAAAAAGCGCCTTCTGAAGGCTGGGCCTGCGTGAACACGCGCTGGCTTTACGCACCCGCCTTCACCCAACCAGTTACCGATCCATTTGAGGTCGCGAGTACACACCACTCCTTCAGGCGGCAGTAGTCTCCTGAGCAGTCCTAGAGGACAATGGTCGGGGTGGTTGTAGCCTCCTGGTGAGAGTTTTGGCAGGTTCGAAACCGTACCCATCGTGCACCTCTCCCAGTCCTTGCGCGTGCTGTATCACATAACCCGGACAGTCACTGCGAGTTCGGTCTCAATCCCCGGAGAGGGGCGCCCGACGGACACCCATATAAGTTCGACAGCCTGAAAGGCCTCTCTCTCTCTCGCACTAATTTCACCCTACAGTCGCGCTTCGCGCTCTAGGTTTCCCAGTGACCACTCCACTCATAGGCATATGGTCGTGTACAACGGTGTAAGCGCTGATGATGATCAGGCACCGACTTTTTTTGATCATGTGTTTTGCATGAGCTACGCAAAGGGCTTCCTTGAAGTCTCCGATCATAAATTGAGCCCAAAGTAATAGGAAACGCTGGGTTCCGCGTTTCACGTTTCTTGACCAACCGCTCTAGGGTTACGTTGATTCAGGACGATCCAACAGGATCATGCCCCCCCCAAAATCCGAGTGTACTGATCCGAAAATTGGTCATACGTGCCAAAAGAATACGGCAACCAGTATCTCAGTGCTACTTCCGACTCTTCAGTTGCTCCGGAACCCCCCATTGGCACAATCCGTGTTGGTCCGTGCTTCGGGATCCTTGCGGGTAGCATCGCAAACTCAGTCAGAGGACCAGATTTAGTGAGAGCCTGTGTTGTACTTTGCCAGGATCTCCGTGACTCCCATCGCTACTGCGACACTGGCGTCCGGGGCACGTGTACTCCACCAGAATGTAACTGCTCTCACTGTCTTCCACAAGCAAAAGGACAACGCCTTGCTCGTTAGGTCCTTTGCTCCACGGATGACTCGGACAAACACTTTCCACTCCTCCATCGTGCTAATTTATCACTTTCAGGCTGCGCTGCCATCTATAGTTATCCCCTTGATTCAAAAAGGACGTGCACGGAGAATTGTTTGGGCCTAATCTTATCTGCAACAGGGGTGACTTGCTCAGTTTCTCGCCTAAAGAATGTCAAGCAATCAAGAATGGTTCTCTTGGTGTTTGGATTAAGAAGGTAGTTTTGGGGTTTGGTTTGCCACTGCGAATAACTGGGCCAGGAATGACACGATTGGCATCGTGCATTTCGTTTGCTCGTGCAACCTATTTTCGCATCCATCATAGGGAAGAAAGGTTCTAGTACTGAAGGCAAAGTGCGTTCTCACCCTGCTGCTGCCTGCAGACGAGTTGTCTCCGCACTAGCGTTACTGATAAGCTAGATGGTCATGAGGTGGTCCACAGCCCCTTGGATGCTAAGGCGGCGTTGCACGGGTGTGATGTTGTCACCCCATGAACCCTCGATGGCGGGCTGAGACCCTCGGAGCGATGGAATTCAAGTAAGGTGACACAGAGCACGGTCCGACGACTAGCGACGTGTGTTGCCAAGAGTTTCACTCCCCTCGTAAGCATATGTCCGTGTATGATAGTGTCAACGCTGATAACCACTAACGGTGTGCCTGATCAGGATCTGAATAACCTATGTAAAGGACTTGAGAGACAAGCGCATTCACTGCAGGTGAAATTCCAAGTCATGTTTGTGATCCGTGAACCAAGTCTCAAGCACGACGCATTGGCGCGAAAATGTGAACAAGATATTTTTTAGGATCACACCGATTCGGACATGTAAACTTGATCCGGGAGCAGCAGAGGATGGTAAGACTCATTTGTTTCAGAGTAACACGCTAGAATTTTAGGGGTGACTTGGATATATAGAAAACTAGTTATTCTGTGCCAATGGTATCCCTCGATTTCCCGACAGAAAGGTAATACAGGTTTTTCATCCGACTCCCATCCGACTCCTCTCGTCAGATACATGTACTATCTATGTTAGTTTGTTTTGGGATTTTCAGCAAGTCAGCTCGAAATTCAGATACCAATAGTGCCGAACTAGGCTTACCGATGAAAAGATAGCGTCACTCAGGGGGCGCCGTGACACTGAAAAGTGCGTTTTAGAGGCTGTATTAAGGCATGCCAGCGCATCGTCTAGGTGTTGCCAAACTGTGCTGCTGCATAGAATCGATCGCAGCGGCGCTAACCGCCGGTCCCCGGCTCCGTTTCTTTTCTTTTCCATCAGTTGTTAAACGAACAATACTGCTCGTCTGTTATTTAATTCACTGTCACTATATGTAGTAAAATGCTTTTAGCACTTGGCTGAGCATACAGACACGCATTTCTTTCACAACTCTGCACATGCTCCCTTACCCCCTCAAGCAATTTTTGACTTATATGATGCACCAAGAAATGGGTCGCTTCGTCGTCGGAATTTCTTTGTCGCATCAGTGAAACAAAATGAACATTCCATGGGGTAGATTGCGTACCTTTATTGCGAAGCTTCTCTAAGTCACCACCAAGATTCAAGAGTGTGTGGAATGCGGTGCAGGAACACTCGAGTGCTTCGTCAGGGAAACTCTGGGCGTTATCCGAAGTTTCGAGAGCTCGAATCTCGAACATCTCTTTCGCCTTCCTGAGGATATCCAAGTGTTGACCTGAGACTTGGCACCAGTAAAAGAGAGGCTAAAAGTTGTAGGCGCTCGTACCCCTTCATCACCCATGTTGGAGTATGGGCCTGTCTGGGTGATTTCTGGAAAACCAGTGACCTGTATCATTTCCAGAAATTTGATGGTAAGAAGCTCGCCCGAAGTCGTATGCCCATGTTCCGCAGGGTCAAAAGACTTTCCGTGCAAGCGACGGGGGTTGTTCCTAGTACTATCCAACCTCGTTTTGATGGCTTCCTTAGACCAGGCGTCAGCAGATGTAGCACGTTGATGAATGACGTCCAAATCGGAGAAGGATGGGAGTATATCGTTGTAAGGAAGAGACGCCCACTCGATAAGTAACGGAACTGACTCATCAATAACGTAGCAAGGATGTGGAGGTCGACGAATAACAGCAGTAATGTCTGGCCCAAAATTAGCATCATGGTATAACGATACCTAGAAGTATCATGACCTACAGAAAGTCAACTACACGTCTCTTGAAGCAACTCATTGGTTGACAGTTTCTTCAAGCAATCACAAAGTTGCCAAGTGTGATTAGCTATTGCAGTCACAAGGTCTTTCTTCGCTTTACCTCTATGTATATGATAAGCGCAGCAAACGAGCAGAGCGGTGCAAGATCACAGTCATAAGTGTTGACAAATGCAGCTCGTAGATTCTAGTAGGATAATTAAACCAGAATGGCAACCGGAGATGTCGTGACGACAAAAAGGTGTCTAAGGAAATGAGTTGAGTGCAGGGAGAGTGCCACAACCGTCTCATCACAAAGCAATGTTTGTAATATGCACTCTGGAACTGTTCAACCGAGGACACTGCAAATCGTTCAGTTTCGCATATATAGACTGAATTCCATCATAGAAAACATGGCCAATGAAACGAAAACAAACAGTGTGGTGAGACACCATGGCGTTCTTCAACCATTGACAAAAATTCGATGGCATATCGAAGCACGAGCGTGCGAACTGAGGATAATATAAAGCATCATACTGCGCATCTCACGTGACGACTTCACTTCATGGGTCGTCCGCAGGGTGCCTGACGATTTGCTGCCGAGAAAACCCCCACTCGTGGGAGTCGGGGATGATTGGAGCATATAAAATGCGCTGGCAGCGTTGCGTCGTCAAATTTCACCGTCTTCTACCCCGCTGCTGGGACCTGGGCAGCCTCCCACTGATTTTATTATGCGCTTCACCAACATCTGTGCTGCTCTCACTGCTGTCATCACGGTGGCGTCCGCGGCACAGGTACACCAGAATGTATGCGCTTTCATCTCAAGGATGATCACTGACACAGATTTGCTCCTTAGGTCCCCTGTTCCACGGAAGGTGCCTGAGCAGTGTACTTTGTTACGTAATCAATTTATTAAGATTTGCACAGGCTGTGCGCCCTATTTCAATTATCTGGGCGATCCAGTAGGAATGTGTACCGCGGGTTGCTCAGGAATCGGTTGCATGTGCAACAGGTGCGACTCGGTCAGTTGCTCTGTGGAGAACTGTAATCCAGTCAAAGACTGCTATGTACAGTTTTTTTGGTGCTGGGATTATAGGCACTATTGCACTGGAGGGGAGTTTGTTTATTGCGAATGTAAATGAACGGAACTACAATGTTTTTTGGATCGATTGTATCCTCGAAGGGACTTGCTCCGAAAAATGCCATTGTGAGACTTGAAGAAGTGTTCGGGACTACAACAGGGCGGGCAGAATTGCTATCATACAAACGACCATTTTCACAATGACACGATTGGCGATCCCTGTGCCCCACAGTAGTGGGGAGGGATTTAGGGTAGTACTAAGGCCTTGGTCGATGTCGTCATTCATAAGCCTCAACCTTGTGTCACGTTGACGACATAGCGACGGTTTATGCGCTGCGACCATCATCTTCGCGTCACCATCAGCTTCCTCGTCGCATCGCTGCCTTCGCTCGGCCCTGTTTTCCCGCTTGTGGTCGCGACGACGATAATGTGACGGTCGTGTTGCTGCATTGATGGGGATGTTTATACGTCCGGTGGCGTCACATCATTGTCAAGTTCACCGGGGCTCGCAGCACTCGTAGCCCGTCCCATAGACCCCGACGGAATGCCTTGAACGCTAGAATAGACGAAAAGACTAAAATACATGACACTCGAAGAGCGGAAACGGTACTCAGAATAGAGAACGAAGAGTCAAGAAGAAAGAGAGTATTGGAACGGACCGCATGAAACTACAGACCGTGACAATCATCCTAGTCGTCGCCGTCTCGCAGCTTTTCCAAGTGAGGCCCGCAGCGTGCCATCTACGATGTGGCACTCAGGCTGACTTTGCGGTGGACGCGGGAGCACAGATGGGGCGGACACACTGTCATGGTCCCGGGCGGCGATAAAGTTTGTCACGGTTCTCCGCCCCAATCGCGGCTGGTCGTGCCAGGCTCACGCGTGATGCCCCAGATATTCTCCCAGACTGCCTGGTCCGAATGGCTAAACATGGGACTTTCTGCACTGACACGGTTAGGGATACAAAACCTGATTCAGCAGACTCGGCATAGCAAAACATCACACCAGGAGGTATGAGGTTCTGAAACAAAACTGGCGGAAACGTCCGTAAGGAAGGCCGCAGTCGGGAGTTCCTGGAAAATTGCTGCCTTCAGAGCTTCACTGGGGACCACCAGTCGTTGCATCCGCTTTATCTATGATGGCCGCGGACCTTCACGGGGAACAATCGCGGTGCGTATCGGATAGCACCAACAATAGAACCCGCCTGAAAGGAAGTCTTCTGAGTCGGTCGTGATAGCAACTTGAAGACTGTCAACATACTAGCAGAATGCATCATACCAGTCCTATACGGGTTCGGGAATACTACTAGGTATATAAGCCTCGCAAATATGCCAACTTCCAGCAGTTCTCTAGAGGTTCAAACCTCCAGTTCGGACTAAAAATAAGCCCGTTTACACCATGATGTACTTCTTCAAGATCTTCGCCATGGTCGCTACTGCCACTGCCAGTGTACCGTCGCAGCCCCCGTCGACATCTAATCCTAGTGTACGTGCCTTTTGGCATCTCATCCACGAGGAAAAGAACAGTCATTTATACCTTCTTTCTCCTTAGGTACCCTGCTCCATGGACGGTAAACATATCTGGTCGACACTACAAGCAATGGGCTAATATTCCTACTGATTACAGGTTGTAATCCTTCTTTCCCAGACCAAAACACAGCGAACGATGTCACCGGGACTTGTACGGGCATGTACCAGGGACAAACATGCGGGAGGTGTGACTACCTCAGTTGTTCAGCCCCGAATTGCGAACCTGTCAGGGAGTGTGTCGCATGGTTCTGGCTAAACCACCACTGGTGCGTCGATCACAACCACTTTTGCACCAGCGGGACATATACAGGATGCCCATGCATAAACTGAGCTGAGATAAAACAATTGGGATAGATATCAGTTTTGTTTGCTGCTAGTACTAGTCACGTATGCCAAAGTAAGCTACTAAGTTTAACGTGATAACACCAATCTTGAAATATGACTGTAATGAACTCGAAACGAAAAATCAATCAATTAATGTCGCCCCCCATGGACATTTCCACAGCCTGGACTCGGAGGGGACATCAAACATGGTGTTTTCCGCGTTTGAGTCCACCTGCTATCGTGAAGTAGACGACGACGGCACGATCCACACTGGCACTGCCGTCAGACTCCGTGACCCGGACTCGGGACCCTGTGGAGTACTTACCAGCTATCCAACACAGTCCACATCGAGATCCATTCTGGCCCCCGGGGGACACTGGTCACACGACCCACCCAATTGCTACTAGGCAATACAGCTGGATACTACCAATTGTATATACAATTATCGTATCACGGTAACATGTGTAGTAATATCATAGATGTCGATGTCCACACGATGCAAACTTGAAATGATGTACTGTAACATCACAAAAGGAGGAACAGTTGCCTTCTTTGTGGCGTTGAAGTTCAGCCGATAACTCGGCTCTACCCTGTCAATGATAAGATATTGCCTCAGATCCGATGGACGTATCTTTGAGTAACACTCGAGTGACGCATGCCCCCGGATCTTCACGAGTGTCAACCGAAGTACAAAAACGGAGGTGTAATTATGACAGACTTGTCAGTGAGGCGTTCAATTCGGCATAGCATCCCGAGTACTGTATCGACAACAGATAACGAAGATGTCTGCACTTCGGGCATGTACAACAACTACCATTGCACAACCGACAGGTGTGAAGATAAAACGGAGAATTACGGGTTTCGAGTTGATGGTTCTAACGCAGAAAAATATTGCTTGCGGCATATCATTGGATGCGTTCAACACCGTCACCGCTGCACCGGTAGAACTTACAGAGGTTGCCTAACTAGAAAATGGGGGTTGGATACGTATGTCTAGTACTTGTCTCTTAGATGTGGAATGTGCCGAAAACCGGCGACGTAGGCAATACTAACCTGAGTTGCATCCGGTACGATCCACCAGTCTCTCCATTGAGATTCTCGATACCCGAGCCAACTCTATGCGCTAGTTGATTGAACGTATAACGGAACGCGCACTGATATGCTCCCCCTTGGCAGATCACTAGGCTCGTTCATTCTTGTCGCCAGGAAGCCAAATTCGTGAAGTCAGTAGCACTCATATTCTAAAGATGACCTTGTTCTCAGCAGCGTAATACCCTGCAAAGGGAAGCGAAAATTTCGTCAAAGGGACCGCCTTGGTCAGTGGCGTCACAAATACGATCTTCATTACAAGCGATGGCACGTACTGCACCGTCCGATCCAGCATGCTGGTGATACAGCTCGTGCCGGTGGCCAAGCATGGGTTAGTCTGGTTGAACGTGGCCGTCGCAACTTTGTTGGTTAAAAAAATGGGAGCCGAATGCCATTGTACCTGTCGTTACCGTCATCTGACCAGCCCCGTCGGCACCACACCGTTGCATAAACGGCAAGTACGTGGAGCACGCCGTGTCTGACGGGCCGCGATTCAGACCCGAGATTTTAGAGGACGGCGACGAAGTGCCATTGCCATTGATGTCTGTGCGAAAGTCTGAGCGTGCGATAAATGGACGACAAGCCAGAGTCGAGCGGAAGGTGCTCACCAAAACCTCTGATGTTGACCCCAGTATATTTACAATTTTGCTTGCGGACGCAGGGGATGTCGAATCGCACGTCCTCGTCGGCGTTGCGCTGGCACTGGAACTGTTAATCATCAAGGCTGTGCTGGCTGGCCATGAGAGACACTGACACTGCGAGTAGTTTGGGGAATGCACAGCTTGACGATCCTGGACACAGTACATATATTACATCACAGGAAGTACAAAAGCCCGATATTTACTGATAAAGCATGTGACCTGGTATGAATTTGCCTGGGCCAGACACATTGTCAAAGGATTAAAGAGATGCAAAGATCCCTTTGTCTTGTCCTCCGAGGTAGTGGACGGTCCTACCAGTCAATGGACTGATAGGGAGAGGAAAGGTTATGGACTTTGGTGGAAGAACTCACCAAGGGTAAATGAAGTATTGCAAGGTAGAGGGTCTTAAGGTAAGACAGAAGGAGGGGACTCGACTTGACTGTCTGAGTTGGATGAAATTCTAACTGGAGAGTGACCATGAGGGAGCTCTCCCTAAATACTTTACAGGACTGTTTGTACCTGTATAGATCTCTAT
>JBBPTO010001966.1:0-12776 GCA_038094155.1 Pulveroboletus cf. aberrans
TTTTTGGATCTCTTCCACCCATGTTAGACTCAGAGAATGTGCTATATATCTGTTCAGTGGAGGATTGCAAGTCAGTGTCCTCTTCTTGTTTTTTCCATTTTCATTTGTTTCATTTGGTCACTTCTGTATCGCCCATGCGACCTCATTTTCTTTATTGTTATTATTTTCATCTGCATTTTCTTTGGCATGCATTTCATTTGGTTGCTTCTGTATCACCTGTGTGACCTTTGCACTAACACCATCATGTTGTTTTTATTTAGATGTTGAAGCTTCAATTGATTTGTTGCTGGGCTCTATGCTTTCCAGCAGTTTGTCTATATTCACCTCCCCTTAAAACCAGTGGGAATTGGATAGAGACATATGGTCAGTGGAGAATCCATAGTCCCATGTAATTTTTACAGATTTATTCTTCACATCATAATATTTGATGGCAGTTTTATGGTGCATAAATTTCACAAAATTGAAGCAATGAGACCTCACTGCTAATTTTGATCAATTTATACTGTGATCCAGTATCCACACAGGACACCCAAATTCTTGTGAAGCAGACACATCTGGTGTCTGTCCACTCCATTTCACAAATGGGGTACTGTTCACCACCACTCATGTGTATACTCAGTTACAGGTAGTGCTAGCATGCTCAATCACTTCAGGCCATAGCTCGGAAGGCATTTGCCTGGCAATCAACATCACTCACACAAGTTGCACAGTAGTGGTAGAACAACTGAGGGAGGAATGACAAAACCAGACTGACCACATAGTGACAGAGATTAGAGTGCATCAACTCCGATGTAACTCCGACATAATGTCCGGAATAGGATAAATGAGGTCTGAAGGAAGAAATGGTCCTTACTAAGTGAAACAGTCAACTCCAAGAAGCTCCGGAGTGGAGTTGAGACTTGGTGTGCATCAACCTTGGAGTTGTAGTGGATGACCTTGGAGGTGACTGGAGATCGGAGGTGTTACATTTTGACACCACCACAGTGTGATTCCATCATTCAGCTATGCCATTCTGCTGTGGTGTATATGGTGCGCTTGTTTGTAATTCAATGCCATGTTCTTGGCACCATTGTATTACCCTTTTATTGATATATTCTCAGCCATTATCAGCTCATATGATTCTAGGTTTAAAATCTCACTGCACATTTAGGTGAGTTATATATTCTTGTATTTTTGTAGCAGCTTTGTCTTTTGATTTCATATAGTACATGATTACATGCCAAGAGGCATCATCCACAAAAGAAATATAATATTAATATCCATTCAATGATGGAACCTGTGCTGGATCCCACACATCCATGTGTGTATATTTACCCAGTGATGACTGTCTTGGTTCGATCATTTTCAGGACAGTTCTTGAGTCTGTTTAGCCTGAATACAGGCTTTGCATTCAAAGTTTTCTGGGCTATTTTCTACCACTTTGAATTCATTTTTTAATTGTTTCTTGCCTAATTTCTTTACATCATTTATGCTTACATATGTGGGTGAGGCATTAATGCCATTCTTCCCATGTATATTTGGTTTTCATTTTGACAAGGATCTCTGAGAAATCTTCATTCCCAGATTTTGTGTCCATGTCAAGGTAGTATAGATGGCCCTTAAGGTAACCTTCAGTTAATAGACCTCCAGAATGGTCATATATTTTAATGCAACCATTTGCACATGTGAAATGCCCCCCAGCCTTGTCAATTCAGCCAAGCGATAATAAGTTATATTGTGCATCTGGGACGTGTAATACATCTTTTAGCTCAATGTGTATATTTTTGTTATCCACTCAATTAATTAATATAACATTTCCTTGGCTGTAGGCCATGCTATTTGTGTTGTTAATTCCCTGTACACTTTTCTGTTCCAGGGGTTTATAATTTATGAATGCATCATGATCAGCACATATATGTGCAGTTGCACCTGAAAGACCCATAAATAAGCAGAAAATTCAGTCTCATCAGCCAATTCATTTGGGTTGTCTACTTTTACATTGGTAGTAAACACTTGCTTGATTTCTTTTATCTCACTATCTGTGTTCTCCAATGCCAGGTTTGCCCAAGCTTTCCATTTTTATTGGGAGCCTCTTTCAACTCAATCACATGATTTAAACCCTCCCTTGCCTTTATTTAAAGGGTTGTGCCAACAATCTATGTCTTTGTGGCTGAATTTGTTGCAAACACTGCATTTTGGTTTTCCTTTATGGCAGCATTGTAAGGTGGTGTGATTGGTGTGGCCACATATGATGCAAGGGCCATTGTATTTAGATTGAGCTGTTAATGATCCATTTTTGGCAAGATAAACAAACTCACTCATTACCCCTTTTTCTTGGTGGCAGTTGTATTCATCAGTCAGCATGGAGACAAGCTCAGCAATGGTCATGCTTTTTGCCTGCTGATTTCCATGCATGCTACCTTGATAACCCAAGTATGAGGTCATATATGCCTTCCAGCTGTGTGGAAGTGAAGTGACTAGAATTGCCTTGAATTCCATGTCATCAATCTTATGATCTGTGAGTGCAAGTCATTTCTGTAAGAGCTGCATTTGTTTACAGTGTTCTTGGATGACAGCATCCTTGCATGCTTGTGCACTGTATAATGCTTGCTTGCTGGACAAATTTTATTGTTGTTCATATGGTTCATGTGTGGTGTGCAAAGCACTCCACATCTCTGCAGCCATGGTGCATTCTGCAATATGAATGACTTGTTCATTCTTTATCATGGTTGTAATTAATTCTTGGGTGAGGATGTCCTTGTTTTTCCAGTCAACCACAGCCACTGGGTCTTGCAGACACATCAACATACCCATCATGATCTCAAAGGCATCCTTTTACCTCAGAACCACACTCATCCTTATTTTCCAGGTGAGCCAGTTATCATCATGGAGTTTTTCTATTTTAGGGGGTGAACTTGAGGCCCCTAAAGCATTAGAAGCTGTGCCAATGGTGGTGGCTTGTGATGCTGCAACAGCAGTACCAATAGATGTGTTTGTGAAATTGGCTGGTGCACTGTGGAAAACTGGCAAAGCACTGCCAGGTGGCAGTGGAATAGGTGGTGGCACTATATCTGGCAGCAGTGGTCCTTGAGTGGACATGGTAGAGTAGAAAAGTGAGTAGGGTGAATAGATGTATGATAGACAAGTATGTGATAAGTGTACTGTAAGAAGCCATAGCTCCTTAGATTTGTATCCAGTTGTTCTATGTCCAGTTGACTTTCCCTAGGTCATCTACAGTCTCTCTCAAGCATGCATTCAATCCATGCATCATTCATGTCCCATCTGTTATCAATCTGGTTCCAGTGCACCCTTTATCATATGTATCTAATCCATCCAGGTCAAGTTTTCTCTCTTTTCTTTGAAGTATGTGTTGAGATTCTGTAAATCAAAAACTAGGTCCTGTGCTCTGTTAATACAGGCAGACCATAGTGCTAATATACTATTCATGTTACTAAAGACTTAGGTCAAATATTAAGGCTTGACTGTTGCATCAGTCAAACTTAATTAAAGTGTAATCTTACTTACACTTTAGAATCGAGCACATGACAATCTAGATGCAGTCTTTATGACTCAGCTATGATGTTATCAGTCTGGAGCTTTCTTAGCTCCACAACAGCTGTGTTGGATCAATCCAGATCCAACTCCACCTATTTCAAATAAGTGGAGCAGCATGACTGATTCTATGATGTCCTTCTGACATCATCAACCTTGTTCTAGCTACATCACATACAGGTACATACACATTCCTGAATGTATTTAAAGTCAATAAGTGCCATGATGTAATTAATAACAAGATTCATTTTCCCTCAAGATCAAGCTTCTAAGAAGCTTTACAAGGGTTGATCTCATCAATCTCACCTAACCCAAACTTGGTCACAAGAACTTTAGTCTCTATCTCAGTGAGCATCCTTGACTCACCTCTCTCATCTCTGCCCTGTACAACAGGAGTACCCTTGTACTCTCCTGTTAGTACATACCATCCTCCACCCATTTGTGTAACTGGATACAGTGCAGCAGTGGTTATATTTCCTTTTTTATTGTCAGTAATCTATCTTTACTGATAATGGGATGATGGACACTATCTTTACTTATGGGTACTTTATGTCATGGCTAGACTAGCTGTCAGCCAAAAGTCAAGGGAAATGCTCTGACTATAAAATTTGCACCCTCCAAATTTGTGAGGACCTTTTTTTGACTCATCAGATCCCTGTCTGACTTCTGCAGGATGTTTTCCTCCATTACTGTCCTCCTCCTCATCCTCCTTGTGCTTGGTCCTTGTCCTCAACTGGGTACTTTCGATCTGGTGAACTCTCACTACCAGATACACCCAGATCCCTCTCAAACTCACAGGGAGCACCTTGATCCTGTCCCCTTCTCACTTTACAACCTTTGTGAATCCCTTAGGGATGAGTACCACTCATACCCTTCTTCATTTATTGTCTACCTCAGACTAGTCCAGTGGTTGTGTTGAAACTTGGTATTCATCAGCTCTTTTGTTACATAACCAAGGTTCTAGATCATGATCACATGATCATCAGTCATTTCCACTCTTATATTGTTTCATCATTCACCATAGAAATGAGATACTTATGCCATTGGCTAGTATCTATATTCTACTGATAATTTCAGTCTTATAGTCATGTTTCATGACTCATACCTATCCCTATATGATAAAGATCTATACAGAGACAAACAGTCCTGTACAGTATTTAGAGGGAGCTCACCCATGGTCACTCTCTGGCAGTTAGAATCTTATCCAACTCAGACAGTCAAGTCAAGTCCCCTCCTTCTCTGTCTTACTCAACAGACCCTCTATCTTGCAATACTCCATTTACCCTTGGTGAGTTCTTCCACCAAGGTCCATAACCTTTCCTCTCCCTATCAGTCCCTTGACTGGTAGGACTGTCCACTACCTCAGAGGACAAGACAAAGGGATCTTTGCATCTCTTTATGTTGGCATCTCACCCATTTTATCTGTCTTTCAATGTGATAAGTGGCTTAGAGCAAAAGGCTCATAACCTCTTAGGTTTTGGACAGTTGGTGGGAGAACAATAGATTGTTCGTTGTTTCCCCTATCCTACTTATCATCTAATATATGATAATACTCTATTGCTTATGTGAACTGTACAGTTTTACTAAGCTCGGCTTGTTGCCGGCTTGATACCCAACACCTATAAATGCTGTGTCTGCCAACGAAGTAGCTTGGAGAACCTAGCCCCTCCGATCGTGCCACTGTCACTGGGACCATTGATAACTACCCGTTACACCTATTTTACATCCCGCTTCAAACACTGGTATTACGCCGGGTGCACTTCATGTCCTGGGCCATCTGCTCAAATGTCTATAGCACAAGCCCTCATCCAGAAATAGAGGACGTCTGGTTTCCTTCCAGTCTGATGACAAACCCAGAATTACACACGCTTCGTTACAGGTGGTTGGTGAGTGGACACCGCTGTTCCAGTATTACATACCACTCGGAGGCTTCCGCTCATGCGTGCATCCGCCCGTGTTACAGGATAAGCGGGCGGCAGAAAAAAATTACTTTAAAAACAGAAGGTGATGCTACTTGCTGGCAGGAGATTATTTATCCTCGACTCACGGATTCAACACGACGTACATAAGATGTACTTCCGTTCTAGTTCACTTCTCCCCATGGGCACCGTTTTTGCAGTTGTTGCCGCCGTCCAAGTTGGAGATCATATGGGGAATCATTGCCAGAACTACGGAAGACCGTTTTGTTGTCCGAATCCCCATCTATCACGAACGTACTCGGGGTCGGAAGTACAAAGCAATGGATTAGTGAGTGTCCTTCATAACTTGGGATGTTCAAGCGGACGACCTTGCATGCAGTACACCGAAGGCTGCTTTCAAAGAAAGGGGGACTTTTCGGAGATCGGATTGGGATGCAGAAACACTAATCATCCCTACCTCCAATGCTGCATGAAGATGGGACATTATCGGGGGGCGCTGTGCGCGCCCTTTCACACGAATGATCCCCCGCCTCCAGATCCGGAGCCTTCAAAGCATTGCTATATATTTGGAGAAGCCATGTGTTGTCGCGCTCCCCCTCAAGTGGAATCCTGGGATGTATCACACCCCATAGTGAGAATCGCCTGTCCCCAGTTATTTGGAATATCCCAGCCGACCACAGTGCATGCAGGTTCATGTGGACTGCATTCAGAGTCCTCTGACTAAAGAAGGGAATCCGTGGTGCAAAGTCAAGAAATCGGGACGACCATCCCTCCTGTGCTGTAAAAGAGTGAGTCAGAACTGTGCATATGACACAGAGCATCGATGCCCTCTCATGAACAGGAATATGATAACATGATATTCTGCGTTCCGTTTCACAGCAGGATCATGATATCTTTTTTATCACCATTGTAGACAGGTTATAGTGTGATTTCGATGCAAAATTCAACTGAGGTAGTTGTCATGCGAAACGGACCAACCTCACGTGAGGTGACATAGTATTGTGACATGGACAATTCTGCAAAGTCACTGAGCTGTGCCGAGAGTCCTGAAGCAGCAACCTTGATAATGGGCAGGCTCCACTGGCAGCACAGGTGCTGCATCACTAGCAGCGCTCAAATATTCCTAAGATTAATCTTAATCAAAAAATCAACTCAATAACATTCCCTGTAATACAATGAACCACAACTTGTTTGTGTAGGTATCATTACAGATGACTTTTGACAACAGAACATTAACACAGATATGAATGGCTGATGACCTGATGATCCCTGAGAGGTCGGAAATCATTCCAGTAGATAAAACTAGTGTCAATAATAAGGAACCTAAAACATTAAAAGAGGCCAGAAACTCACCAGAATTGCCTGAGTGGAAAAAGGCAATCCAAACTGAACTAAGAATGCTCAAACAAATGGATATCTGAGTTAGTTAACACTCCCAGAGATAGAAAGCCAATTATCAATAAATGGGTATTCATACAAAATTTGACAAAGATGGCAACTTACAAAAGTATAAGGCTCATCTAGTAGCATAAGGCCTCAGCCAAGTATCAGGAACAGATTATAACCAAACATTCTTACCTGTAATATGAGTCCAGACTATCTGTGCAGTAATAGTACTAGCTGTAGTGGAAGATTGGGAAACTTTTGTTGAAACTCAGTATTCACTTTCTGCTCTTTTATTACATAACCAAGGTTCTAGATCATGATAACATAATCATCAGTCATTTCCACTCTCATATTGTTTCATCTTTCTCTATAGAAATGAGATACTTGTGCCATTAGCTAGTATCTTTACTCTACCAATTATTTTGGTTCTCTAGTCATGTTTCATGACTCATACCTATCTATATACAATAGAGACCTATATAGGTACAAACAGTCCTGTAAAGTATTTAGGGAGAGCTCCCTCATGGTCACTCTCCAGCTCTTCTAGTTCCTTTCTAGTAACTCAGACAGTCAAGTCAAGTCCCCTCCTTCTCTGTCTTCACCTAAGACTCTCTACCTTGCAATACTCCATTTACCCTTGGTGAGTTCTTCCAGCAAGGTCCATAACCTTTCCTCTCCCTATCAGTCCTTTGACTGGTAGGACCATCCACTACCTCAGAGGATGAGACAAAGGGATCCTTGCATCTCTTTAACTTTGCAAATGGATGTAAAGAGTGCTTATCTGAATAGTGAATTAAAGAAAGAAATATAAATGAACCAACCTGTTATAATTTACCCCATTCTTTTCCTCATGTGACCTGATTACATACACAGGAGTTTCAGTTTCCATTCAGATGTTCTTCTCCTTTCATCAGTGACTCATATACTCTTCCATGGCCTTTCATCATATTCTACACAATCCACTTAATTTGTCAGCAACTACTTCCTTACTCATCTCACTTATCCCTGCCCTCAAGTCTTCCCTTACATATATATTCTATTGTCTCATTTAGCAGAGTTCTAAGCTAGACTTACCTTGTAACTCCTACCTGGTTGCTTCAGCAATACACCCTGGGCCTGGCTTCTCTTTGTTCCTCAGTTTCTTTTAACTCTCTGAGATGTCATTGTGCTCTTAAGGCAATGCTGTGGAATGTTGACTCCTTGAAGTTTAGACATTATAGCTATCTTTACTGGATGTTAGAACATACATTCATCCTCACACCCTTGACCTCTGAAACCCTTGTTGAATATCTAGCCATGCTTCCCCCTTGTCTCTTGAATCATGAAACTCTCACCATACCCCTGAATCCTTAACCTCACCTCAGCAGCCTCATTAAAACACTATATGAGCTAAAACAGTTAGGACATAAATGATACAATAAGTTTGATCAGAAGATAATAAAAATAAAAATTGGAAGACTATGCTCTAATCTGTGCATATACATAGAACAGACAAAAGACTCTATTAAAATCATCACCATATGGGTCAATGATTACTAACTTTGGAAATTCAAATAAACTCATAGAACTCAAAATTATACAGGACTGTGAATGAAGATTTCTGACAATCAAAAAAAAACTAAGTATATCAAATCAAATCATTACAGTATAAGGGATGTCAACCCTGTAACCACACCACTCCATTCTAACAAACAACTTGTTTCATAAGAA
The DNA here is from genome assembly GCA_038094155.1 of Pulveroboletus cf. aberrans. Lineage (NCBI taxonomy): Eukaryota > Fungi > Basidiomycota > Agaricomycetes > Boletales > Boletaceae > Pulveroboletus > Pulveroboletus cf. aberrans. The sequence goes on from JBBPTO010001966.1 coordinate 8,547, forward strand.
AACAAGAAAGGATCTCTAATGTATGCAGGGATCAAAACAAGACCTGACATTATCTATGCAATCAACTATCAAAACTAAGTAAAGGGACAGATTGCCCACTCAGCCACTGCACAGAAGTGGAAAAAACAACTGAGGGAGCTCGGAGGACAACTGGGAAATCACAGTGGCTCAAAAAACTATCTGAATGTTTTGTGTTTAGTATTGAATGCAATATATTTCACTAATTATTAATTCTAGCCATATGGCCTAAGTGGATGAAATACAGTAGATGCTAATGGCTTTCCACTGGTGCAAGAATGAAGAGATTGGATTAAGAATTGATCAAATAGCAGTCATTTCAAAACCATGATGCATCCAGACATTCTTTTGAGTTTGAGTTTTGATTATATATATTGGACCCTGGCATGATTACATACATGAGGTAAATGTTATATTATGTCATTTTTATATAATTGAGTTGCTGATACCAAATATAAGCCCCATCACTTCATGTTTATTTTCCCATCCTCACCATGAAATCTATCTCTTCCTCTTAGAGAAAAGTATCACTTCCCTCTCCTCTCTTGGTCTCTCTTCTAGAAAAATCACTTCCCAAACTGGTCTATGAAAGTCTACAGTATGTGAGGTGCTTCAGAAACTCCAGCCAAAGAAGACTAGACTTCTGGGTGGCTGTCCTTCCAAGCTTACTTCTAGAAACAAGGCAGTTATTTAACAAACTGTTACTGGAAAGGCCAAAAATGCTGTTCAGGACACTCAATTCATCAATTCTATCATTGATGCTCCTGTCTGCTCTCAAATAATCAGGAATACCCTCAAAGAAGTCTCATTGAAGGCTGTGGTGAAGAAAAAGAAACCCCTTCTCTCTCAAAATCACAAGAAGAAGAGACTAGCCTTTGCTTGCAAGTATCAGCATTTGACTGTTGGGGACTGAAAAAGGATTGTATTGTCAGATGAAATCAAAATCAACAGGATTAATTCAGATGTGGGCAAGAATATGTGTAGAAGAGGCAGGAAGAGAAGTTGATTGCAAGAGAGGTCAAACATACAGTTAAGTTAAGAGAAGATTCACTAATGGTTTGGGACTGCATAGGATGGAATGAAGTAGGAGTTTTGAGTGAGGTGGAGGGAAGGATGAATGCTGAGCAGTATGTTGCCATTTTGAAGAAAGGATTGCTACAAAGCATGAAGAAATCTGGAATTCCAGAAGGTGATATCATATTTCAACAGGATAATGATCCCTAGCATACCTTCAAAATGGCTCAAAAGTGTGTTGAGAAACAAGATATAAAGCTTTTTAACTGGCCTACACAATCTTCTGACCTCAATCCTATTGAACATAACTGAAATCATTCTAAAAGACATCTCTTAGCTTATGAAAGTGCTTTTACAGAGGTTCACCAACTATGGAAGAGGGTAGTAGAGGTGTGGGGAAGAATTTCTGTGGAGAAGTATCAGAAATGGATAGAAATCATGCCTGGAATTATTGCAGCAGTTATCAAGGCAAAAGGAGCTCATATCAAGTACTAGCTATTATCATTTTTACAAAGTCAAAAAACTGTCTGAATGCATCATGCTTTTGAAATGACTGCCATTTGATCAATTCTTAATCAAATCTCTTTATTCTTGCACCAATGAAATGCCATTAGTACCTATCATATTTCATACACTTAGACCATGTGGCTAGAATTAATTGTTAGTGAGGAATATTGCATTTAATGCTAAATACACAAATATCTGAACAGTTTTTTGAGCCACTGTAAATATCTGTGGGCAGAGGCATGATCACATCTCCTCCAGTGATCTCTGGCTTACTTCAACCACAATAAGTCAGATTTATGTAGCTACCTGTCAAGGTGAAACAAAGAAACAAACACAGCATATTGAGGGAAATGAGGATATGTAAGACATGTCAAAAGGCCTGTGTGTGTGTAAAATGGTACCTGACCAGAGCAGACAAGCATGTATCAGTCAGGTCCAGGTTCAACTCACCAACTCCAGATTGGAGCTACAAAACTCCTCACATCAGGGTTGATTCAAGAGTTTCAGAGAAGCCCAGAGGAAGATCAGAATCATGAGGTTTTGACATCAATGAACTATGCTCATTCAACAAAAACCCAGACCTAATACATTGGTCAGCCACTAAACCAGTACTAAGACACCTAAAAGAGATCAAAGATCTTGAACTCATCCATTCCCAAGAAGGCAACAAAGACAAGAATGAGATTTATGGATATGCCAACTCAAGTTTTGCAACAAACCATGATCTTACATTGGTAACAGGTGACATCCTCTTCCTTAGTGGTGCAGCAATCATGTGGCACTCTAAAGAAGAGGCCAACACTGCACTGTCAAGGCAGAAACAGAATATGCCTTGACAGTGAAGGCAAGCAGAGAGGTCATATGGCTGCACAACTACACATCTCTTAGGGAAAGCATCTCATATGCTTTTGGAGGGGAAACCAGAAGTTTGTATCCAACAGTTGCATTTCAGAAGCAACCTGTATCTCGAGGTTGAAGTTGCCAACAGGAGAGCATTCACCAGTCAGTCGCATCGCGGAATCGTGTCTGGCGCCAGCCAGAGACTTCCTGTGAATAACCGAAATCGGAAGTAGAGTACTTTTTATAGATCTATGCACGACGTTGCTTCGTTTCACAGCCTCGGGATTTCATTCATCCCTGTCTGGAGTGTCTCTTTCGCCACCGTGCTCGCCCACCTGAGCAGTCCTTCTTCTCCTTTAAATGCGGTAGAGAGGAAGAATATCAATCCGAGTCCCAGGTTCTCGTTCTTGGTCCCCTTGACGAAGACATCTTCGACCGGTCCTCGGTTGCGTGATGTTTGAGCGTCGGCATCATCCTTGAGCACAGGTGACGTTACCTGAGTGGCGATGAATATCTGAACGAACAGCTCGGATGAACGTCCTCGAGTGCGGTTTGAGCACAGTGAAATCGACGGGCTGTCGCATCGGCGGGATGAGCCCTGAACTGCTTGAAAATGACCACGACTCTCACCTTGAGAATAGTAATGGAGCAGCAGTCCTTGGCGATCCACCACCCGTACGCCTTGGCCACGTTCTTGACTCGCCACGGCGAAACGGACTTGAGCACTAACCGACCTTCGTCGCCGTCACCGAGGTTCTTGACGACCTCGGCGCCGCCCACGTTGGTCTCGCCCAGGTCTCGTAAAAAGTCCCACAGACAAAACGGAAGCGTAAATCTATGCGGGTGCGACCGCTGACAGAGCTGCTGGCATACAAGGGCGTAGTATGGGTTGTACACCTTTTCCTGTAAAAAACGTGGGAAGTCTGGAGGTCATCAAGAGAGGGCGAAACAACACACATTGCCACAACAGTGCAGGATGACGCGGATGATCTCGCGTTGTTGTGCCTAGGTCAAGTTCAGCTGCGCCAGTCGCTCGCAGGCATCCAGATAATCCTAGCAAAGAGATTCGGACGTTTAATGGATCGTCCAGGACAACGAGGCAGATCCAGAGAGTACCACATACATCACTACTCATCAAGACAACAAAGATGCTCCGTCGAATGTCGGTGTTCATGCCCTGTTTCCGCACAAGCTTCGCGAGCGCCATGTCGCCAACGTCTTGCGCGTCGGCCTCATTTTGCGTTGTGGTCGTTTCGCATTGCTGGTCCACGAGCGGGTCACCTCCCCATGCAGCACCGACAAGCCATCATTTTCCCTTTGTCTCTGCAGCGCGTAAGTCACTCAGCGATACCCGGAGCGCTTCGTGTGCTTGCACTAGTAACAAGGTTGCATCGTTTGTAACGGAATGCAGGAAAAATGAGAGGACTCACTATGACATTTTTTGCCAAGGTTGGACAAAAACTTTTTCATATGCTCGACGGCATTCCCTCCCTGATGTTGCATTGCAATCTTCTTAATCTTGTTGTTCTTGAGGTTGGTGAGAGTTTCAATCATGAACTTTGTGCGCGAACTGCCCCAGGCATGTCAAGGCACCATGGTCGAACTAGTAGAGATCATTCACCTCAGGTTGTCACCCTGGCTTGCGATGTTCGATTGTGCCAGGAGGATGATGTCTTTAAGCGCCGAAGGATCGTCCTGTCGGAGCTGCTGCCCAGAACCTATCGATATGAACGCGCACGATGGCAGGACTCGACAACATGGGCTTACTGCGCAAAATCTTCAACAACAGCTCAACACGCAACTCGGAGAGCATTTTGCCGAGTAGATCCTTGATGACGTCATACATGAGGA
>JBBPTO010001967.1:0-12775 GCA_038094155.1 Pulveroboletus cf. aberrans
TAACACAACTAGGGCAGACTGGAACCAGATTGAACATGGATGAACATGGATGCTTGATGACTTGACAATGATCTAGTGAAAGTCAAATAGACATAGGATGACCAGATATGGACCTAAGGAGTGATGGCTCCTTACACTGGTTGAGGACAAGGACTGAGTGTGAGGAGGATGATGAGGACAAGGAGGACAAGGATGGGGAAAATGTCCTGCAGAGGTCAGACAGGGATCTGATGAGTCAAAAAAGGTGTTCATAATTTTGGAGGGTACAAATTTTATAGTCAGGGCATTTCTCTTGACTTTTGACTGACAGCTAGTCTAGCTGTGACATAAGTAGCACCCATAGGTAAAAATAGTGTCCATCGTCTCATTATCAGTGGGGATAGATCACCAACAATAAAAAAGGAAATATAACCACCATCACACCATATCCAGTTCTATGGATGGGTGGGGGATGGTACATACTTTAAAGAAAAGAAAAGAAATCAGACCCAGATAATACCAGACACATACAATAGAGGGTGGACTGGGACTGGATCAATGATGGATAGGACATGGATGGTACACAGCTTGAATGCATGCTTGAGAGAGACTGTAGATGACCTAGAAAAAGTCAACCAGATATAGATAGACTGGATATGAACCTAAGGAGCTACAGCTCCTTACATCTGAGGGAGACTTTGAAACTGACTGTCCTCAGTCAGTCATGTGACTCCACCACTGCAGAGTTTGAATAAAAGGTTGTCATGTCATGTGACTCACCACAACTCTCTTCTTTCACTCTCACCACCATGTCCACAGCACCCTCTCTCAACGACCTTCTCACCCTCGGCTGTGTCCCTGAAGAGGACAGCATGCAGGCTGCTGCTGTCAAGGTGCTCAGGTCTGCCCACAACTGGGTATGCAACATGTTCAAGATGTTGCTAGATGACAATGAGTCCTTGCAGGAAGAGCAAGGAATGTGGGTGCAGGCATGGCAGACTGCCCTGGTATGTGGTTTCCATCTCATGTTTTGTTATTTGTCACTGACCTCTTCCATATCTCCATCTTCAAGGCTGCCTGTGCCAGGCAAAAGAACTCAGGGCTGAGCCCCTTGTCAAACAACACATGGTCAGTGCCATGTGGAAGGCCAGCCCATGCATTGAATGGTGGAAGGTGGAGGCCATGGTAGAACAACAGTGGGTGGAGGAAGAACAGGTGGTGGTGGCAAAGAAGGCAGAGGAAGAAGCAGTGGTAGCAGAGGTGGTGGCAGTGGCAGTAGAAGCAGTAGCTGTGAAGAAGAAGCAGACAGCCAAAGTGGTGGCTATGTTGGAAGCCCCAGCAGTTGTGGTGGAGGTCCCATGACTTAAGGTGAGTAGCAAACTCATTGAAAGGGGAGAAGGACTGACCTGTCTGTAGTGCAAGTGATCGCTTGGGGTTGATGAGAATAACAACAACAACAAGGCAGCTAGGCCACCAAAGAAGGTAGACAAGCCACAGGGGATCCAGCACACAACACCATGCACCCTGTGTGCCAGGATGAAGGTGGTCTATGCTGGACTGAAAGGGCAGATGTGCTTTGTCTGCAAGAAGCAGAAGGTGAAGTGTGAAAAGTTGCAAGGGTGGAGACCAAAGAAGGAGGAGGAGGCCCCCAAGGAAAAGGAGAAGGAACCTACACCTGGTAAGTGTGGGTCTCTCAAGTCAAATCACAACTAATCCATCTGGTAGTATGTCTCAAGCAGCAGAAGATGCACCTGGATCCCATTCTGGTCATGGATGATGGCGATGATGATGACAAGGAAGAGGAGGAGCTGGCTTCCCCTTCACCAGCAGCCAGGAAGCAGCTTGCGATCAAGCCAGGCCATGCCAGCATCAAGGAGCGCCTCTCCTATGAGGCTGAACACCTGAAGACACAGCTGCTCAGCACACAGGCACAGATAAAGGAGGTGGAGGCAGTAGTGGCAGAGATGGTGGCTGAGATAAGCAGCTGGATAAAGGATCTGGGGTGGATCCAATGCAACATAGATAGGTTGGGCCTCTAATAGTATAGATTTTCTTGCCATCTCCTTTCTGTACTATCATGTACAAGTCTCCAATGCATGCATCTGTGTCCATGTCTGTCTGTGTGATCCAACCAGTCTCTAAGTAAAGGAAACCATAAGGTAAGTAAAGCAAAAGAAATAGATCCAAGACAGGAGTGACAACTCTGGGTTATGAGTGTCCACTTGACTTGTCTTCATCAGTCGGCTTCCATATCTATACCTTCACAGATGGAACCAAATGAGCATCAGATCAGTAGAAAGAACAAGGAAAAGGAAGAGAAACATAAGTAAGTAGAGTTTGAGAGATAAGGGAGACTTTGCATAAGAGAGGAGACAGTATTTGGAATCTATCATAGGAGTGTGTTGTTTTTGTTGTTTTAATGTTTTTTTTTTTTTCATTTTTCTGTTGGCTTTTTGTTTATTTAGTATTGTGAGAGAAAGTGAGACATGTCCAAGAGAAAGCATTGAATGAAGAACCAGGATGAAATGGAGAGCACTGGATGAAACCTGGGATGGAACAGAGATAGAGAAACAGGTATTGTATTTTGTCTTTGTTTTATTCTTGTTTTTGAGAGAAGCTAGTCTTCGTGGACTGCTTTTCCATCTTTCTCAACTTCATACTTCCCATCTTTCTCAGCTTCATATTCATCTAACTTGTTATCATCCAATCTGGTCAGATCCATAACCAGAATGGAGATCTTCATCCTTGGAAAGTAAGGTAGCAGATGAAATGCTGCATACCTCAATTTAGAGATGGCACCATCTAACTTGGCCAGTAAATATGATTCACTGGTGGTCCTGTGAAGTACCACCATTGGTCTGAGATACCATGGCTTTGTCTTCCAGTTTAACTCTTTTTCAATCTGGAAGTTCTGGACCAAAATGAGATTGCCAGGATGGTACTCAACATCATGAATCTGATTTTTGAATTGTGCCTTGAATTGCTTCAATGATGCAAACCTGGACTGCAGGACTCATGTTCACATCATGTCAATGTCTTCCTGACACTTTTGGAGCTGAGAAGCTCACCAGGCAATCAGGGCAGTTCTAGAGACAAGGTCAAAAGCCAGAGCCAGCACAAGAAACATAGCCTTGGATAGATCAAAAGAAAAAAAGTGGCTCAACACCATGTACCATAAAGTATAGTGAGAGGCTGGTGAATTTAAGAATTGTGACACACTCTGCCCAGAAAATGGAGTGAGTGGTTGAAGGCCAGTGAACCTCACCTCCCAGGGTACTTTTGACAATGGCCTTCCAGACATCATAGTGACACCACTCAACCATGCCATTTGCCTGTGAGTTGTAGGAAGAGATCTGGATATTGTGGATGCCATACTGGCCAGTGAGAATATCAAGAGCCTGAATGAAAGAGGATCCATTGTCAGTAACTAACTCAGATACAGTGCCCCACCAGCACAGGATACTTTTGAAAATGAAAGAGGTGATGGTGGATGCATTCTCAGATTGCAGCATCCACCATTCTGGATATGCAGTAAGTGCACACTGGGCCTAAACAATGTACCAGTATCTGCTGGAATGTGGCATCAACATAGTGTCGATGTAAACCTTGTAGAATAGACTGCCAATGGTGGGGACAGTTGGAGGGATATGCAACTTCTGTGTTTGTTGAATTTGGCACTTGTGACATGTCTTCATGTACCACTTGATGTCGTCTACCAACATGGGCCATCAGAACTGTAGAAGCAACTGAGTCTGGACCATGAAGACACCTTTGTATCCAAGGCTATCATGAGTCTCCTGGATCAGCCCATAGTGGTGCTCTGGTGGAACAATGAGCTGATGGTGACCATGGGGCTTGTGATGGTACAGAGAGCTGTTAAGAAGAAAAAAGTGAGTTGCTGAATTGATAAAGGAAGTATAGTCAGAGTTGAATAAGTTTTGGGGATGGATACAAGTGGTGAGGAATTCTCGAATCAGGGTAATGCAAGCCTCTTTGACAAGAGCCTTGGGTGAACAAGGAATCCCTGGATCCTCCAGTGAAGCATTCAGAATGAGCATGAACACAGAATGATGATCTGATGGATGGTGGGTCAATGCTGGATGTCTGGAAAGATAAGGTAAGGAACCAGGTGAAAGTAACCAGTTGTTGAGAAGGACAACAGAAAATGAATAAGTTTTGTCCAGCCAGTCCTTATAGTTGTCATTCTCAGGCATATCATCCTCAAATGGAGGACATCATGAGAGTCCATCTGTGGCAGTGTGATGTGATGCAGGAATATGGATGAGATGGAACATGAAAAGAAGGATACCTGTGACCCACCAGTTGATGGTTGCATTGGGTTGCAAGTCAGGATTGTTAATCATATCCTTGACATAATTTGTGTCCATCTTAACCATCAGGTTGACAACACCAAAAATGAAGATCTGTATGGTGTGAAGCACACAGAAGAGCCTGTAAAGCTCAAGTTTGGCCTGCAAATACTGGCTCTTGACATCCATAAGACTAATTGAGCTGAACCAGTTCAGATACCTTTTGCCATCCTCTCCTTCCTGGGACAGGAAGTACCTGACTGAGATCAATGAAGTATCAACAGCCAAGATCACCTCACAGCCAGACTTGTAGTTCAAGTGACACAAGGCAGGAGAGGTGCAGATCATGTCCTTGAGACACTGCATTGCAATCTGCTGAGACTCACCCCAATCAAACAGAGCATTTTTCTGGGTCAAGTTGACCAATGAACGTACAATAGAAGTGAAATCATGAATGAAAATGCAGAGCACTCTGCACACACCTAAGAATCCATGGACCTGTGTCAAGGTCTGGCATTCTGGCCAATCACAAATCTTTTGGACCTTGTCTTCATGGGGGATGCATTCATCTGCCATACATTTATACCTGATGATCATAGCATCCGGTGCTGCTAGAACAAACTTTTCAGCAGATACAGTAGCACCAACATTCTGCAACCACTGAAGTATGCAGTGAACAACTTGAAGATGCTCCCAAATGAAGCAGCGGATCCCTGGATTGTTAGGGATCATTTCATAAGACCTGTCTGATTGTTGATACTGAGTGGTGATGGATTTGACTGGCAGGTCATTGGTGAAAGGATAAGTAAAATGAGGAATCTCATCCTGCAGGATAAAGGCCATATCTGCCTGATATATCTGTACAGTGTTAGTGTATCCCATCAGAACAGTGGTAAGATGATGGAGACCCATAGGACTATTGAAAGTCATAAGGTCCTGTGAATCTGGATGAAGTGGACACTGGTTGTATCTAGTGAACAGATCCATCATCCCATATACTGCAAATCCAGCAAAGGACGCAAACTGTTCAACAAACAGGGGTGTGGATAAGTCTCAGATCATAATGCTGTTCAGAGGTTGGAGGTCATAAACAAGGTGAAGTGACTTCTTGTCCTGTTTCAGAGCAGGACCAGTATGCAGCAGTTGACAGCTTGTATATGCTGGATGCTATCTGGTCCTTGATTATCTGGATAGTGTCAGTCCACATATGTCAGAATGTGTGCATTATGGAGGGGTAGAAGTACCCAGACTCAGTTGCACAGTGGTAGTGGAACAACTGTTGTATTTACCTATGGAGGGGTAGAAGTACCCAAACTACAGACATAAGTAAAAAGGAAATGCTAGATGTAGCTAAGAAGACTAACCCCAGTTGCACAGTGGCAGTGGAACAAATGAGGAAGAAATGATGAAACCAGACTGACTAAATAGTGATGGAGATTAGAGTGCTTGAACTCTGATGTAACTCTGTCATAATGTCTGGAATAGGATATATGTGGTCCAAAGGGAGAAAAGGACCTTACTAAGTGAAATGGTCAACTCCAAGATGCTCTGGAGTGAAGTTGAGAGACTTGGTGCACGTCAACCTCAGAGTCATAGTGGATAACCTCAAAGGAGATCAGAGATTGGAGGTGTTACATTTTGACAACATACCTGGAGGAACAGGAATGTTTCATAATACCCATGGAGTGTGGGGTATGGTAGGAATCTTGACAGCAGGAAAGTATCACTCGTCCAAGTGACCACACTCAGTTGGTACCCAAGCAACGGTGGTTTCATGGTCTTGGATCAGCCAATGAATGAGTTTGACTTTATCTGGCCAAAGCCAATTCATCAGATCAAGATCTAGTTTGTCAGCCCATTCCTGAGTGAAATGTCATCCAGGAGAGAAGTTAGGAGGAATGGTAGGTAACAGTTTAAGACCAGCAAAAGGATCATTCAGGAGGATCTGGGTAATCTGGAACTCCTCATCCATTGGTGTGATGATCAACTGGATCTTTTTAGCAACTGGTTTGTATGCCAAAGAATAAGAAATTGTATTGTAGAAGTAAATGGAAGACAATGCAGAAAAAATATCTGGGTTAACAGTGGATTGTGTAGTGGATAGGAAGGAGTAATCTGATGCTGGAGGGATAGGTCCAACAGAAAGTGGAGGAAGACACATGAAGTGACAAGTTGTCATATCCTGTACATCCAAGTCAACTCCAACCTCCGGAACAACTCCGCTAACCCCTCCAGTGACATCTCACCAACTCCTAACCTCCAGAACTTTGGACTTATTCTAGATACCTTTACATACTTTCCTTGTTCTGTATTTAAATTAGTCTCACCCTTCTAATTTCTCTGACCCTGTGCAGCACAGCTCTGGTTATGACTTCTCCAACTCCATCTTACCTATTTACATAGCCTCTGACTTTCTTCGTATATATACTCTGACTCTGTATGTAGATAGCTCAGCCTGAATATCATCTTAGACTCCTCCTCTGTTCTCTCTCCGAGTTCCCCCGATGCATCTCCAACCAAGAAGGCCATGACAGTGCAGAGGTGTGACACATAAGTCATGCATCAGGCCTTCATCCCTCCGGACCTCCAGCCATCTCTGGCCATTTGATCCCCTTCAACCTCCGATCTCTGACTGGAGTTTGAGCAGAGGAGATCCAGTCTTAACACAAGTGGAAACATGCAGAATGAATGAATGAATGGACTCTCCCCAACTGTGAGGTGGATCATTGATGTTTAAAAACCCATTTTCAAAACAGATTGATGGCTGTTACATTGCAGCTGCTCTCAACAGTGCAGGCAACCTTTGGATCATGACTGGATTGGCAGCATATACTGCTTCCTGCTATTTGGATTGCAAAGCATTATAGTCTGCAAGCCATCAGGGAAATCCTCTATGTTAGCACTCATCAAACAATGGAAAGGACATCCGAGTAACAGATCAAAATTGGCTTTTGCCAAGATCTGGACCTGCACCATGACATTACTGGCACTGAAATCCAAGGAGAGGTTTTCAAGAACACCAATGGTAGAGTCCACATTGATATTCATGAATGACATCTTCATAAGATGGTCTGACCAGATGGGCAATCTGAGTTCTTTCCAAATCCTCTTTGGCATTGCAATAATCTCAGATCCTGAATCAAGAATGCCAAGAAGTGCACGTTCAGACTCTCCTACTTTGGCCTTGATGGCTCATAGTGGAAGGTTATGATGCATGATGATGAGACTATCATCATTGTGAAGGATCCAGTTGCCATATTCACGACTAACCACTGCCAGATCCTTTCCAGATAGCTCATGTACCTGTGCAATGTTAATAGACAGGTTGGTAGTACACTTCACCATAGTAAGATCTCAGAACTGCTTCTGAAACTCAGGTGAGACAGCAAACAGCTCCTTTACTGAAACAGGAATGCTTGAGTCTAGCACCCATTCCAGGACTCGATGGGGTGCAGCATCATCCTCTAAAGGGAAAGAATACTTATACTGAGTGTTAGAGAATGTCTGATTCCAGTACAGGGACAGATTGATAGTTCCAGTGCCTGCACCAGACACTTGAGAAACTGGGACCAGATGCATAATATGAGGAGTAGGAAGACAATCTAATTATCTGTGAAAAACACAGAGGCAATGTCAGCATAATGCTGGATAAGGCTTTAACCTTTGCCTGTTGTGGTGGTATTGACTAGACCCCCAGGGTCAAAGCCAAATACTGCTGACCAGATTGCTAACTCCTCAGTTAGAATCAAAAGAGTATCTGTGTGGTGGAAATGGTCCTCTTTTACCCAGCTATCATTTAATTAGCATGGCCAGCTGAAATATATAAGAGAAATGCACAGAACAATAACCTGTGCACCCTTGCTTTCATCCTTCACTTCAGCAGCTGCTATGATGGGATCCTTCTTGATTTGGAGACAGCCTTGGTCTCGCCGAACATGGTCGAAATCACATAGCGAAATCCACGGTCGTCGATTTGGATCACAAACGAAACCGACTTCGAAATCAGTGCCCAAATCGGCCCCAAATCGACGGGTGAAATCAATGCTGAACCTCCCTAATTTAGGCAATTTTGATGCTTTCGCACGCCACCAACGACCATTGATTCGTCTGCCGGCGTTTTTCCCGCGGGTGCGCGGCTCGGAACGGTATGCGGCTCCGATTGTACGGGCGAACTCGTTTGCACTGCGGTCTGCTGAACCCACGCACGGTTCGTCAATCACGCCATGGATCAGGAAGCCCTTGCTCTCTAGGAGTCGGGTATAACTACGGACGTTTTTTCGTCGTTTTCCTTATTGCCTCTCCAGCTTGTTGCGTCCGTCATGACCTCCACGCGCTTCTTCACTCCAATCGCGCTCCTGGCGTTACTAGCTCCTTCCCGGGCCGTATTCGCAACCGTGCAAGAGCGTATCGTATGGGCCCCACAAATCCTTTACCCTCAAAAGAACACCGTTTGGCACGCATGGGACCACCATAATATCACTTGGCATGTCGACACACCTTTTCTCTATGCTTGTTCAAACGAATCATCACGTCTGCAGGGATACTAACGGCGCACCTCCAGGATTTACTAATACTGACTCTAAAGGCGCGATATACCTCGCCAAGGACCACAATTCCCAGTGGAGTGGGTGTCTCGCCCATTTCTCTTAGCATCAAAGTTGAGTAGGCCTACAGATGATCCCCTTGTTGATGGTTTCAGTCTTCTGGATGGCAGAGTTGAGATTGTTGTCCCCGGCGTCGTCACTGGGATCTACCAGGTCGTCTGTGAGTTGACCTGCTCTAGTAACTCCACCATAATTGACTCACTCTCTTGTAATCTTTAGTGGTTGGTGACACTGGAAACTATAGTCCCATGTTCCAGATCATCTCGAACTGAAATCCGAAGCGGCTATACCTACACACGGCGCTGACTTGGACACATGTTAGCCTGGGCCAGCCCGTAATATGCAAACATCGACTGTAAACTTCATTCCTTCAAAATGAAATACACATCTTGTTGTTTCGGTTTCGGACCTTGCACTGTTTGTTGAAATTGAACTGGGAAGTGATACCAACCACCAACCCACTGTGATCACCCTTGAAATGAATAAATTATCACCTCACAAGTAATAGTGGCCAAGTTGACTCATCGAGCCAGCGCTTTATGAAAGGGGGGTCATAAATCGAACGCATTTTATGCGATCTTCAGTTGTCAATGACCGTCTGGGTGTCGACACAGGCGAAAAATGTGTCGGACCCAGGCTTTCCATGGGGTCCAGATGCATGCTATGTGACCGACATGTCCGTTCGGTATATGGATCGGGGCACGACGGCGACCATCGTGCTGTAGACGGACGGCCAGACGTGGTCGGTGGTAAAATGGAAAAATGATTTCACTTCCCTTAGATTACGTTTCTTTTACCCCCCCATAATTCATGGGAACGTAAGTGGCGGTTGCGGCAACAGTTGACACACAAGGCAAAAAATTTTATTTATTTATTTTTATTATTCATATGTCCATCATTGAGGTTCAGAGCTATGTACTAACTTAGGCGCCGATCAGTAGCCGATTCGGATCTTTCATTTTTCTGAATGCCTGCCATTGCGTCTCGGGAACAACACCGGCGACTGTTTGCATACACTGATAGACCCAGGACGTAGCTAGTATTATGAAAGCATAGCAAGTTGATGGTCCGAGATAAAGCACGCACCCGCCGCACATCCCCACCCACCCGCCTGTCTAATCCACGGGTATCCGACATAACAAGCTCCCATGCGTTGCAGTTTCTGCTGTGCTTCTTGCTCTTTCTTCATCTTTTCCTCTTCTTCTTGCTGCTTCTTCCTCAGATCAGCAACTACCCTTTCCCTGGCCGCTCTAGCCTCCGCTTCGCGTTGACAGGCTTCTTCAAGAATCTGAAAGACAGCTGAAATGAAACAAGCGGCGGTAGGAGTTTAGCGAGTTACGGAGGCTTACGGCTCGTGAGATTCAAGTCTCTGATTGGTGGAGATGCTGAGAGTAAGTTTCGAGCTGCATCATTGTCGGAAGAGAGGTGATAAGATTATCTAGCCTCTCAGATAAAACAATTGGTGTTTTCATCATAAGAGGCACATCAACATATGGTAAGATGTAAAAGAGTACAGTAAAAAAGACTACAATCAACTATGAACATAAAACATGGAATATCTCTTTGTCAGTGAAGCTATTCAGATAGTAACATGAGTAGCCCTCTATACAAGTCTCACTGCATTCGACTACACTGGACAGTGATGTACGAAAATCTGGAACTAGATCAACAACGAGGATGACATCAGTGAGAAGAACAATACCACTGGCCCACGCTTCATCAAATTGCAAGCATTCTACCTGGTATAGGCCCATGCTGTTTTCAATGGGAGGGTAGTGACACAATGTGAAAGTACTGGACATAGAGGAGCAGTGTTGAGAGGTAAGCAGGGAGGGTGTTCTTGGTCTTCAGACTGAATACAGCTCATACTTGAGCTATATCTGCAAGGGCCCATCAGCTGAGAATGAGAAAGGAGCTAAGACGACCCATTATCAAACACGTCACCACCATCTGGTCAACTCAGTAGCACTGCATCACAACATCCCAGAGAGTAACTGTTGGATGGGGGGAAAGCCTGGACAACTTGGCTGCAGTTGACGAGTTGTGACCAGAAAGAGGAGTGCAATTGGATTCGAAATTTGTTTCAAGCAAAAACATCATCATCTTTGATTCCCCATTCTTGTGGTAGAATACCGTTCGAAGCGGTGTAAATGTAGTTGAATAGTCTGTGGGCAAGGTCTGGGAGTCCATAGACAGCCTGCATTCGGGTCATGGACAACACCATGTGGTCTGGGCGTACTGTCACATGGAAAGCGATGGCGCCCTCAGGTGAAACAAAACCTCTGTGATCCTTGAAGTAGTTGTGAAATGGGTGGACACTGTGAAACATGGACTCCTTCTCTGGCAGCATATGGTGTACAAATGACAATGCCAGGTTAACAGTGGCAATTTCGTTATCCTCGATAACGAGTGCATGTTCGAATGCTGCCTGATTGCCTGATTGCCAGAGAATGAGGTAGAGATCGAAGAGGCAGATAGTCTCTTCATGGTTTAGTATCTCAACTGCCTGGTCCACAAAGGTGAAATGATTGCAACTTGTACATGGGAACACATTTTTGCAGTGAGTAATGAGCAGCCGCTCAGTGACATCAGCTGTAAACTGAATCAATGAACTGTTCACTCTCATTTGACAAGCAAAGCTTTGCATAAGTTCTAGCTTCAGGATGTTGAAGTGCTCCATTGGACCAGTCTTTGATCTGTGGGCCTCAAGTTCCAGAATGGCCTGTTTTCCAGTGTGAAAGTTATGCAAAGCCTGTTCCATGGACATGATGGATGAGTCTGTGTGGATGGGATCCTGGGCCCGATAGATGAATTTGACCATAGAGCAGATTGGAGAAATAAACAGATCGGGTGCAATCTCTACCAAGATGGGAACAATGGTTCTTTCAATGTTGCAATGATCTTGGCCAGTCATCTGATTCACATGACAGATGCCAGAAGAGAAGTGGCGAACTGCTATATGACAATGCTGATTTTTGAAGCAGGTGTCAAGGTTATGTGCACCAATGAGCTCCTTGCACCAGGCCAGGATATGATTGAAGAAAAATTTGTGGCATGTATGCAGAATCTCACCCGTTAGAAAGAGTGATGGGTCAGAAAACCTCCAATTTCTCCAAAATGGTAGATGAACACCCAGTAGCTTTCGCCACTTGGCTGCTTTCTGAAAAGCATCAAGGTCCCACAGATCAACTTCATTGCATAGTTCAACGATTTGTTTGAGAGTGTGTCTACCCATCCGGGGTTCTGCTGGCTCAATATCACTGAACCCAGACTTCTCAGCAAGTGTAATGGGGGATGTGGACATGGCTACACTGGCAATTAAAAGCTGCTCTGAAAGATCTGCAATGTACAAGACAAGTGGCATGTAGCATTGGCATGCACAACCCTGGGAATCAGGGAGAGTCACACCGTGGAGAGTGACTTGCTTCAGGGGGGCCATGACTTCATCCATGCAATGGTGGAAAAGATGTGTGAGAAGAATGGTCTGATAATCAGGGTGAACTTCAAACTCAGGGGTTGGAATAAATGTGATGCAACACCAGGCATGAGATGATGCTTGCATTCTCACATCAGACTGAATGTTGCCAATTGTCATGAATACAGGGTGCATCTCCAGTCCTCTGGTTTGGTGTGTGACAGGAGTCTTATTGGAGGTGAGAATGATCGGAATCATGGTGGTGCCAGGAGGAAGCTGATCCTGCAGTACCAAGATAAGGTCAGCACCGAGTGTATCTACAGGATGCACACCCACTTGAATGTTGAATGCACAGGTGGCAGTGAACAATTCACTGTACTCGCACTCTGATCCTTGCATAACAATATGAGGGTCATATGTCATATGTTTTGCAAACATCAGATTGGAGAATAACTCTTTCACTATAT
>JBBPTO010001968.1:0-12771 GCA_038094155.1 Pulveroboletus cf. aberrans
GTCACAGAAGTTTAGATGGGATCTGATGAGTCAAAAAAGGTGTTCACAATTTTGGAGGGTACAAATTTTATAGTCAGGGCATTTCCCTTGACTTTTGACTGACAGCTAGTCTAGCTGTGACATAAGTACCCATAATTAAAGATAGTGTCCATCATCCCATTATCAGCAGGGACAGATCACTGACAATAAAAAAAAGGAAATATGACCACTGCCACACCACATCCAGTTATACAAATGGGTGGGGAATGGTAAGTACTTCAAAGAAAAGAGAGGAAACTGGATCCAGATGAACCAGATACATACAACAGAGGGTGGACCAGGACCAGATTGATGATGAATAGGACATGGATGGTACACAGCTTGAATGCATGCTTGAGAGGAACTGTAGACGACCTAAGAAAGGTCAACCAGACATGGATAGACCAGATATGAACCTAAGGAGCTACAGCTCCTTACACCAGTAAGCGGCTGTAGACAGCTTGTAGACACCAGATGCAATCTGGTCCTTGATGATCTGGATGGCTTCTTGTTGCATGGAGGGTGAAATCAGAATGTTGCACAAAATCCAGGGTGTGTGAGGGATGGTCAGGATCTTGACTGGCAGGAAGTACCATTCATCAAGGTGGCCATGCTCAGTTGGAACCCAAGCAAAAGCTTTCTTGTGGACACAGACCAACCACCAGATGAGTCAGAGTTTGTCAGGGAGGAGCCACTTGGTGGGGTCGAGATCTAATTTATCAGTGCACTCTTGGATGAATTGTTGTCCAGGAATAAACTCAGGAGGGTGAAATGGTAAGGTAGGGAGACTGAGAAGCGGGTCTGGCAGTAGATGTCAGAGAACATGAAACTCCTCTGTCATAGGAGTGGGAACCAACCAGACCTTTTTCATGACCAGCTTGTAAGCAAAACTATGGTGGGTAATATCATATGAATAAAGAGACCACAAGATGGTCAATAAGTCCTGTGAAAGGGTGGAACAAGTGGACGAAGTGTAATGGTAAAATGGAGAAGCGGTGGAGAAATGGTCTGGAATGTCTCTGGATGCCCCATCAGGGCTTGTGTATCTGGGATATGTAATCAGCAGCAGCAAACGTGGGTGAGACAATGGGTTAGAAGACGAAAGTATGAAGGATGATACAAAACAAGGTGAAAATGCAGGCAGGTCCTTGAATATCTCTCCTCAGTTAGAATCCAATTCATTGAGGCCTATCAAAAACCCCATTCAACAACGCTCTGGTGGTTGGTGCAAGCAACATCTTTCCAGCACTGGGGACATTCCTCAGACCATGGTCAGGTCAGGAGTCGGTATTCCTTGCCAGTATTCAGATCTCAGAGGGTAATATTCTGCCCTCCATCTGGAAAGTCATCAGTTGTTGCACTCATGAGACAATGAAAGGGGTGGCCAAGCAGAAGATTGAAGTTAGCCCGAGCCATGACTTGGACCTGCAAGGCTACCTCGCCAGGGCCAAAACTAAGTTGAAGGTTTTCGAGGATGCCTAATGTGGAGTCAGTGTTAGTGTTAGCAGATGTCATGGTCATAATATGATCAGAGCAGATGAGAAGCCCTAGTTCCTCCCATATGTGCTTGGGCATTGCAACCACTTCAGATCCAGAGTCTAAAACACATGTTAACGTCCTCTCGGTACCTATGACCTTGGCTTCCAAAGCACAGAGAGGGAGGTTATGATGAGCAACAACCAGGCCATCATTGTCCCAGATGACATGGTCTCCGTACTCTTGATCAACTCACCTGGGGTTCCACCTGGCCAACTCATTGATGTGGATGACATTGGTGGTGGTGTTTGGGATCTGCTTGCTGGTTGTGGCATCCTTGAATTGTTGGTGGAAATTCAGCATGACAGCAAACAGGTCTTTTATGAAAACTGAGACTGTAGTCTGAAGAACCCACTTCGGGACCATCTCATCTTCAAGTGGGAATGAATATCTGTATTGGGACAGAAAGGCAGATGGAGGGAAAAAAGAAGGCTGGTTAGTATTTGTGTTATGAAGAGGGGGCACACTGGGTGCAGGGCCCATTCCTGGGTTGGACTTGAATGGATTGGGGGTGGAGGACATGCTTGCAGTTGGAGTGGGTGAGGGTGACTTGCAGGTTTGCTGAATTTCAGGAGTCTCGATCTCTTCTGAGATGCTGGTGGCCCTGGGGTCAGGTTTCTTCATTGTGCTCCTAGGTGAAACTGCAACACCATCAAAACGGATCTGTTTTCCGGCTTTCCCATCCTTAGCCTGATCAGCTTGAAAATTGGCCCAAGCTTGGGCCATGTACGGCTGGAATTCAGGATCAGCCACTTCAGCAAAGTTGTGTACCCCCCTTTTATGACTATTGATGGTGGAGAGGAATGTGGAAGGTTTGATATCGAGGATCATGTCAACAGGTTCTTTCAGGTACATGACAAAGAGGTTAGTGGCCATGTGTGGTGGTATGTCCCTACTGGACCCGGATTGGGTACTGTGTGCAATGTTGATGGCTGGTGCCAAGGCAGCAGAACACTCCGTTCTAATGCATTCAATGCAACCTTTAATACTGAGGCATCCAGGAATGCAAGGGATGTGGGACCTGTCTGGCATGTACAAGCAGCTGTCTTGTCCTCTGATACACCTTCCACTGCAGATAAACTCTTGGGCTTCCTGGCAGTTATGGGTGAAATGCCCCAGCCCATTGCAGAACCCACATGACAGGTCTTGCATTCTGTTGGGGTTAGTGGTCGCAGTATACTCAGCCTTTATCTCTGCACAGCCTGATGTGGGCATATAAGCACAGGGCTGCAGGGCTGCCAACAGACTGGAAACAGTAAATGTGGGGATGGGGAGTGTGCTGAACAATCCTGGTGTGGTGGAATGGAAAGCAGAGCCAGTAAGAAGGAATTTGATGGTGGTGAGAATATCCTCCATCAGGTAGGGGTCTTTTGGATGGAGGTCAGATTTCATGATGGCCAGTCAGTTGTGGACCTTCTCTTCCACCTTGGGAGGGAACTCATAGAGAAAGTAAGTGTCACAGTCAGAGTCAGAGAGCTTGCATTTGGAGACAAGGTGGGAGGTGATCTTGCTAGATTTCCTTCTATACTTGCTGAGATTCTCTTGATTGCACATCTGTTTGATGCAGAACTCCTGTATGATATACTGAAGGTCAGCACAACAGTACTGGGTGTCACCTTTACATCCCAGGTACATTTCCTTGACAGCGGTGACAAACACGTTCCAGTTAGGTTGCTTGGCTTCATCGAGCATTTTCCAAAGTTTGGCCTCTTCGAGATCTGTGTAATGGATGGCATACTTAATTTTGTCAGCCATGTTGATACTGGTGGCATTTCCGAGAAGATCGACATCTTCAAGGAATCAGGGGAGCTGAGCAGGCATGCCTTCAAACTTGGGGGCATTTTGGGTTCTGCAGAGCAGCATTTGAGTAGGGTTGGCCATTGCTCTTGGAAGGTTAGTGAATAAAACAGGAGGGGGATTGGAAGATATGGATGAAGAAGACAAGATAGAAGCAGTGGAGGTCAATGATGGCATGGAAGAACCAGACAGAGTGGGTGAAGATTCAGTACTCAGCGTAGACAAAATGTCCTGGACAATGGCTAAGGAGTCTTGGGATGAGGACAGTGAAGCTTTTGATGAAGTCAGGTGAAGTTTGGGAGAATGAGTTGAAAGTTCAGAGGAAGGTAAAGGTGTTAAGGGTGAGAACAGGGGAGAACTATATGATGCACTTCCTCCGTGGGTTTGGTTCAGTGTCAATGAAGAAAATTTTCCAGAAAATGGCAGTGATGGAGAATGATGAGAGTCTGGGCTATGTTCTTGGGAATGGTTGGGCAGGGTCTCAGAGACGAAGGATGAGTTTGTGTGATCCTCTATCCCAAAGAAGGCTCCTGGAATCATTCTAGGAAACCATGATGTTGTTTGCAGTCAGTTAAGGAAAGAAGGTTCTGAGGTGATGGTAACTTTGTGAGAACTTTCAGGGATGGGAGCAGTTGAAGAGCGAAGCTTTGCTTGGGCTGATCCACTCAGCCAAGATGAATTTGAAATTGGAGAAATGAGGGGATCTGATTCATGGAAAATATGTCAGCCAATATGCTGGCCAATGGATTGTGGTGTTGAAGGACCATTGGGGCTATCCAAAGAGTTATGGGTGGTGGAGATGATAAAGGACTCTTGTGTAAGGTCTAGATCTTGAATCTGGGAGAGTAAAATTTCAAGCTCTGCTCATTCAGGGGTAGGTCTGAGAGTCCTCCTTGAAGACTCTCTTGAATCTCTTGCAGTGGGCTCCAGTTGTAAAGTTGCTAGGAAGCCCAAAATGGGTTTCCTAACAATGTAAGTATGGGTTGTGAGTGGGTTTACTTGACCCAAAAGGGACCCAAGGGGCTAGGAGAAGGTAATAGACCAATAGCCACACACTGTAAAGCTGGAAAATGTGAGTCTAGACCTCCCCATTTGGTAGAGCTGAGAGTCCGACTTTTTGGGTTCAGGTTGGAGTGCTTGACTTGACTCGACTGGCTTGGGTTGCAGTGAGATCAACAGTTTTGATACTTAGAAAATGAGACTTGTGATCAAGAGGGAATGGGATTTGATATGGACTGGAGTCTGAGATACAAAGTTTATAGTCTGGAAAATCTGAGACTTTGTATATATGAGGATCAGTGAAGTAAGTAATGTACAGTGGTGCAGTGGCATGACAATGGCAACAGTATGTAACACAAATGAAAGACACTGACTAAGTATGATGCACCCAGGTGAACCCATGGTCGCTCGGGACAGAAACCGATACAAAAGAAGGAAATTCGACTTACCAATTTGGATCTGGGGAACTCAGGTTGGACGGACGGGATGGGTTGGACAAATGACACTTGGGTTGGTCTTCAACTTGCTCAGGAACAGGACCTGCACTATAGGGGCAACAGATGAATAGAGAAAGGGGGCTTTTGCATGGTAGGGGACACCGGTCTTCTACAGTGGGAACACCAGGTCTGGTGTATGGGAACTCAGGTCTGGAATATCAGATTGAAAACTGACCTTCAAACTTCAACTAGCTTGACTCAGTGAAAGACAGATAAAATGGGTGGGATGCCAACCACCAGACTAGACTGAGGTAGACAATAAGTAAAGAAGGGTGCAAGTGGTACTTGACTCTAAGGGATCCCTAAAGGTTAAAAGGTGAGAAGGGGACAGGATTAAGGCGCTCCCTGAAAGTTTGAAGGGAATCTGGTGTGTATCCGGTAGAGATCCAGTGTGTATCTGGTAGTGAGAGTTTACCAGATCGAAAGTACCTGATTGAGGACAAGGACCAAGCACAAGGAAGATAATGAGGACAAAGAGGACAATGATGGGGAAGACATTCTCACAGAGGTTCAGACAGAATCTGATAAGTTAAAAAAAAGGTGTTCACAATTTTGGAGGGTACAAATTTTATAGTCAGGGCATTTCCCTTGACTTTTGACCAACAGGTAGTCTAGCCATGACATAAGGTACCCATAAGTAGAGATAGTGTCCATTGTCCCATTATCAGTGGGGATAGATTACTGACAATAAAACAAAGGAAATATGACCACCACCACACCATATCTGGTTATATGGACAGGTGGAGAACGGTATGTACTTGAGAGAAAAGAAAGGAAGCCAGACCCAGATGGACTGGATACATATGATAATGGATGGACCAGGACCGGATCGACAATGGATGGGACATGGATGGTACATGGCTTGAATGCATGCTTGAAAGAGACTGTAGATGACCTAGGAAAAGTCAACCAGATGTAGATAGACCAGATATGAACCTAAGGAGCAATGGCTCCTTACATCAGGTTGGGACAAACAGCAGTGAAATGGTCTCAGGTTTGGTAGGAGCGCAGAATAGGGGCTATCGGACCGTGGGAAAACTCCGAATATCACTGTAGGGAACTCCAGTTTCCTATGGCATTGCTGCCATGCTGCCACCATCATGTCATCATGGTGGCTGCATTGGTGGCCGTCTCATGATTGTAGACATGCAGCCATGTTTGCAGCCATCCCATTGCTGACATCATTGTGTTGTGGTCACAGCCCATGCATTGTGTTGTCCTCATCATCATTGTGGTCATCCTCATCCTCATGTGTTGTAGTCACCATCACAGCCCTGCATCACATCACCATCATGACCAACCTCTTCATTGTCATCTCACATCATGGTCACAGTGCAACTGGCACATCATGTCATCATGCCATCATGTCCTGGCAATGGTCATTGTCATGGTCACTGTCACAGCCCCCACATCAGGTCATCATTGCCATTGCCATCATAGCCCCCATGTTAGGTCATCATCACTGTCACCATCACAGCCATGCTTGTGGTTGTGGTCACAGTTGCAGCCCCCATGTCACATCACCATCACCATTGTCCTTGCATCATGGTCACCATTACTGTTGTAAAGTAGCAAAAGGACTCTGGAATGAAGTCTTAAGCAAATATGTAGGGTGTGAGTGTAGGTGTCAACCCAGGGGATTGCAAAGAGAATGAAAGAGGACTATAAGAATGGCTCACTGGTTGTCCACAGGACACTGGAAAACAGAGTCTGGCTTCCCCCCATTTGGTAGTGCTAGGAAACCAACTTGGTGTTGCAGAACTTGGACTGAAGTAAAGGAAATGGAGGGGAACTGGCTTAGGATTGGTACTGAGTGGAACTAGATGGTTTGCATAGTGATGGTAGGGGAGTTACATCCTAATTTGGGCATACCCAAATGATATATAACAAGAGAAACACAAAAGAAGGTTACTCAACTCTAAAAGAATAGATGTGGTGTGCAGGAAAGTGATCCAGTGTGTGGGAATCCGGTATCCGGTGGACCAGATAGGTATCCTGTGTGCATGGGTCCGGGTCTGGTACATCAAATTGAAAGCAAACAGTAGACAAAGTGTAGATGGATCAAAAACTGACCTTCAGATGATTACTGGATCGAATTGGATCAGGATTGGTGGCAGCACAGAGCAGTCTCGGATCAACTAGAGCACAGGAAAGGGGTTACAGGATGACTATGAATGACCAGATGTCACTGTAGGAAACTACACTTTCCTACACCATCACAGCTGTGCTTGTGCTTATGGTCACAGTTGCAGCCCCCATGTCATGTCACTGTCATCATCACAGCTGTGCTCATTGTCATGGTTGCAGTTGCAGCCCCTGTGTCGCATTGCTGTCATTGTCATCCTCACATTGCAGTCATCATTGCAGCCCCCATGTCAGGTTGTCATTGCTGTCACTGTCACTAAAGAGATGCAAAGATTCCTTTGTCTCATCCTTCAAGATAGCAGATGGTTCTACCAGTCAAGGGACTGATAGAGAGAGGAAAGGTTATGGTCCTTGGTGGAAGAACTCACTAAGGGTTAATGAAGTATAGCAAGGTAGAGGGTCTGAGTAAGACAGAGAAGGAGTGGACTTGACTTAACTGTCTGAGTTGAATAGGATTCTAACTGGAGAGTGACCATGAGGGAGCTCTTCCTAAATACTTTACAGGACTGTTTGTCTCTGTATAGGTCTCTATCATATAAGGATAGGTATGAGTTATGAAACATGACTTGAGAACTGAAATTATCAGTAGGATATAGATACTAGCCAATGGCATAAGTATCTCATAACTATAGTGAATGATGAAACAATATGAGAGTGGAAACAACTGATGATCATGTGATCATGATCTAGAACCTTGGTTATGTAATAAAAGAGCAGAAAGTGAATATCAAGTTTCAACAATCCTCTTCACTAGAAATATTGGTTATCATTGGAACAATGAAAAAGTCAAGCACTTTCATTCACACTTGAAGGTTATCTTCCCAAGATTCTTGGTGAAGATATCTGCAAACTGTGAATTTGAAGGAACATAGAAGAGTTCAACTTCACCAAATTCAACAGCCTCTTGAATGTAATGTTCAGGGATTTGAACATGTTTAGTCCATTCTTCTTGAGCAGGATTCAAAGCAAGAAATATAGAGCCTTGATTGTTGATGCATAGAGGAATGGTGGAGAGAGGAAAGGATATTTCTTCAAACAGATTATGAATCCATTGAAGTTGTTTCATATATTCTGTCATTCCACAGTATTCTGCTTCAGTGGATGAAAGTTGAACTCTTCATTGTCACCTGGAAAGCCATGAGACTATTCTGTTTGCAAGGAATATGGAATAACCAGTAGTGGACCATGAGGTCTCAATGTCTCCAGCCAAATCAGTGTCAGAGTAAGCCACAAAACCATCATTTGGGCCATTCACAGTATAAGTCAGGCACAGGTCCTGAGTATGAGATAGATAGCACACAATATAGAGCACCTTCTACAAGTGTTCCTCTGAGAGATTTGCAGAGAACTGCAACATCTTGATCACTGAATAAGCTAGGTCTGGTTGTGTTTCAAGCATGATGTAGAGCAATGATCCAATGACCGATTGATAGCAACTTCAAAGATCTGAGTTCAGCTGACTTTTGTTTGGCTTGGGATTATATCCAGAGGGTAGAGGAGTCAAAACTGCTTTGCAGTTTGTCTGACCAAAGTGCTCAACTACTTTGGAAGCATAGGAGCATTGGTCTAGTCTCAGGGTTCATTTAGAATGATCCCTGGTGATTCTCATTTCAAGATATTCTGTGGCAGGGCCAAAATCTCTGGATTCCCATCATTCCATAAATCATTTCTTGTGTTGAAGAGTGAGAGTTCTATCACTACCCATGAAAAGAGCATCATCAACATAGAAAACTAGAACAATCAAATATTTACCAATGAATTTGATATAAACACTGGGATCAGAAATGCAGTGTTGAAAGCTGAGTTCCATAAGGCTTTTGTGCAGCTCTTTGTTCCATTGGAGCATAGCCTGTTTGAGGCCATAAATGGCCCTTCAAAGACAACAAACTTTTTTCTCCTGGCCTGATTGAACAAAACCTTCAGGTTGAACCATATAAAGTTCTTCATCTAATTTGCCAAACAGAAAGGCTGTTTTGACATCAAGGGATTCAATTGCCTAGTCTTCCAAAGCTGTGAGAGCTAGAAGTAGATGAACTGTCTCAAATCTGGTAACAGGTGAGAAGGTTTCTTCATAGTCGATACTGAAGACTTGAGTAAAGCCTTTGGTGACAAAGCAAGCCTTTTTATGGCCATCACTTTTAAATGTGTATACCCATCTTCCTTTAATGGGTTGACGACCTTTAGATAGATTAACTAAATCCCAGACTTTGTGTTGCATAAGGGATTGGTACTCTTCATTCATAGCAGCTTTCCAGAGGCATTGTTTATCCTTAGAAAGCTTGAGTATATCTTTATATTGTCTGGGGTTATTCTTGCTTATAGGGGCAGACAGATGAATTCTCATCCATTGGTTACCATACATGGTTCTCATGTCTTCTTCTTCATTTGTAGGTCTCAGTTGTGTAACCAGTTCTTGTTGAGAGGACTCCTCTTGGTGGGGTACAATACCAGAACAAATGTCTCTCTCAATTTCAACAGGATGTTGATTTCCATAGGTGTTATCAGGAAGAATCCTTGATTGAGCTAGTTTAGTAGAACATCTCTCCAGAATTGGAGGTCTGAAAGCAGCTCTAGCTCCTGTAGATGGGCAAGCATGAAACTCAGGAAATGGTTCTGGTCAGGAAGGGAGTTTGGACTGTCTGTGACTGTCCTTAATGGTTTCTCTCTGTCCAGTATATGGTAAATCTCACTGGGATGATGGCATACAAGGATTGGAATCAGAGGATGATGAAGATGGTTGAGGCAATGATGAGGTGCTAGAATGATTGGAAGGTAATCTAGATCTTTAATAAATAGGTGGTCGAAGATCAGGAATGTTGATTATGACATGATGAGAAGAAGGGTCCAGATTCCTTTCATCTTGGTCATTATCATGAAGGTCAGGTGCAGTGTCTTCAGATATCAAGGGCAGTTTGTCTTCTATCTCTCTGGAAGCAGAAAGGAAACTTGGTTCATCAAAGGTGGCATGGGTGAAGATGAATATCCAATGACGTTGAGTCAACCAGAATCTTCATCCCTTTGTGTTGGTCTCATATCCAATGAAGACCATTTCTTCAGCTTTCACTGAGAGTTTATCCTGGCATTGTTCAGGGGGAATGAACATGTAAACCTTGCAACCAAAGATATGAAAATAAGACACATCTGGTTTGTCTCCATTGAATAGTTCAATGGGCATTTTCCACTGGTGTTATCTTACTGGCTGTCTGTTATAGATATGAAGAGAGGTCTCTAGAGCTTCTTGCCAGAAGACTCTAGGTAGACTAGCCTGATGATGCATAGCTTCTGCTTTCTCCATGATGGTATGATTGAATCTCTCAGCATGTCCATTCTGTTGTGGAGTATGGGGAATGAGGTCTGATGTGTGATGCCTCAAAACAAGAAGAATGATTGAACATCCTTTCTCCACCACAATCTGAATGTACAGAGGTAATATGAGAACCAGATTGATTCTCAAGCCAAGCAATCTGGCATTGAAGTGCAGATGCAGTACCAGATTTCTCATGTAGGAAGTGGAGGAGGGCAAAGCCAGAGCAGTCATCAATCAGTGTGAGGACATAGTGGCAGTGAGAGTGTGATTCAACAGGAAAAGGCCAAATCAGTGTGCAGTAGGGCAAGGGGGCAACCAGCTCTCTTGATTGAAAGACTGAAGGGGCAATCCAACATTTTGCCTAAAGTGCAACCTTTGCAAGGTGGAATGTCAGGTGGAATTTATATGGAAGGGCAGCCAGAAGTCTGAGTGCCTATATGTCTCATCACATTCTTGAAACAGTGTCCAAAGTGATGGTGTCAAAGATGATATGAATCAGGAGTTGCCATCAAGGCAATCATTCCAGGTTTAATCAAAATCAACTGAAACCAATGAAGATTGTTATCTGGACATGAGGCAGACACCCGGATGACCAGAAGCCCTCATTTGTCCCAGATGCAGGTTTCACTATTTGAGATCTCACATCTGAAACCTTGAGAGGTCAGAGTGGGCACAGAAAGGAGGTGATGTCCCACCTTAGGTGCATACCAAACATGTTCAAGTACCATTGGATCAAGACTAGCAGAATGAATAATGACTTTTCCAGGTCCATGTATGTTCACAGTAGATCCATCAGCCACAGAGGCTTGTTTGGTACCTTTATCAAGATGTATGAAATCATCAAGGTAAGGGGTGATGTGATCAGTGCATTCACTGTCAATCATCCAGTGAGAAGGTTCAAAGGAGCTCAAGGGAGTTTCAACATTATACAGGCCAAAAGGTTTAGATTTATTAGGAACAACACCTTCATGGCTACAGTTTTTATGTGTCTCTTTCAAATCAGCAAGATGTTGCATGATAGAAAGGGTAGCAAAGGTTATAGGTTCCATCTCATCCATATAAGGGGTCTTCTTTTCTGGGATAGGAAGGTCTCTGATGCTAGCACCAGGCAGAAAAGAGTCAGATGGTAAACCATCAAGAACAAATTTCTCACCTTTGTTCTTTATCACTTTCTTCACTCTTGAGGGTCACATTGATTTCTCCTTAGAGTGAGGAAGAGAATCGATGGTTTTGAAATAAATTTGAAGGTCCAGCCATCCCATTATCCATGTTGGTATCAATAGGATGATCCCATCCAGCTTCTGCTGTCTCAGAAGAAAAAGAATTTTGTTCTTCTTCAACCTCCATATGGTCCATAAAACGGTCACATGGGTCATAAGTATTGACCATGGTGTTGAAATCAGTTTCTATAATCCAATTCAGATCAAAGCTTACAATTGCATTTGCCATGACTTCATTCACTTTAGCAGGCTGTTTTCCTTTCCCTTTATATGACTGGCAATGTTCATACCAGTCTCTCTTTCCTTGTTTCGAGGGTCTCTTTCATTTCAAAGGATTCAAATTGAAAGGCTGTGATGAGTGGTCAGGATGATTGTCCTTCTTTTGGTTCTTCCATCAGTTTTCCCATGAAGGACCACTGCAAATCACATTGGTTCTGTGAACAGAGGAAGAGGGGTCTCCACTTAAGCAGGAGGATAGGGAACATCCTTTCAAGGATCTAATGTCAATCTCACACAAGTATAGCCTGTTGGACATTCTGTAGAGTAAAGTCCTTCTGATCCATAACATGAATCAGAGTAGAGCAAAGGAAGTCGAAGTCATCAGGAAGTTGGGCAAGCATAATCATGGCATGGAGTGATTCAGGTAAAACCAGACCAGTGTTTTGCATGTTCTGATAATGTGAGATCGTTTGATTGATATCTTCTGTGGCATGAGAAGGTCTAATGTGAAGGCAAAAGACATTATGCAGGAAGTAGAACTGCCCAGCAATTCCTCAAGAGGCAAAACATTCTCTGAGAGTGGACCAGAGCTGATGGGTCATGGAGTGGAAGTGGGTGACTAAGGTAGTGCCAGATCCAGATGTGAAGGATTGATGAGATGAAGGAAGGACTGCATCAATGATGGTATCATTAATTGTGAAGGCAAGATATCTGAGGACTTTCTAATCTGATTGCTTCCAGAAATCAACATCTCCGGTAGCAATGTTGCTAGTAGTAGCAAGAGTTCCATCAAAGAAACCTCCGCATCTGATAGTGTTGAAGATAGATCGGATTCAGGTGAACCAGATAGAGTAGTTACTCTATCCTTCTAGGATAGGGATGCAAGTGATAATTGCACTTTCAATCTTGATATCAGCAACAACAGGAATAGTGGTGGCCATGTCTGTGGAACAAATTCTTTAGTATCTTTTCCAATGGAAATTAAGATCACCATTCAACAAGAAATCATCCTTTTAATCAATCAATTCCATAT
>JBBPTO010001969.1:0-12769 GCA_038094155.1 Pulveroboletus cf. aberrans
GCCTTTGGCGGCCCGCCACCCCCCGTTGCGCCCAAGCCCAGCGTGGATCGGCCCAAGTGGAAGCCTCCCCCGGCCGTGCCTGCGACGGCGTCTGGAGAGGACGAGCCCAGCCAGGAGGAGGGCGTGGATGCGGGCGCACGTGAGGCCTCGAGGTCCCCGCCGCCTCGTGTCTTGTCAAGTCCGACCCCCGCGGACTGGGAAACATCTCATCGCGAGGGAGATGTTGCCGCTGAGGAAGGCGACGGTGGAGATGCGGACCCAGAAGAGGAAGAGAGACAGCGCAGAGCTGCGATCGCGGCTCGCATGGCCCGTCTGGGTGCCACACGCCTCGGCATGGGTCCGCCCATCTTTGCGCCCAAGCCCATCCCACGCAAAACAGAGACTGCCACATCGACACACGAGGCCAAGGAAGAGACTCATGCCGATCAGTCAACCGAGGTCAAGGAATCAGGCGAAGGTGCTCATCGATGACTGTATATGACTATAAGCGCTGAAAACCTCATGCTCAGATCTGATAGCATCACCCCCGCACGACTTGCCAGTCGGCCCATCCCCGCCTCCCGAGTCCGTCGTTGAAACAGGTACTGTATCCTCGACATGCTACGTTGTGGCCGCATGCTCATCTTGATCGGTCCCTTTAGAACACAAGGATGAAGAATCAGCCCCGCCCGTGTCTGCGCGCGCACCCATCTCGATGCCTGTGCCCACAGGTCCACGTCGCGCGGCTCCTCCGCGCAAGAAGGCGCCCAAACCCTCTGCGCCACTACCCGAGCCTCCCGCCGAAGAAGCGGAAGGTCCTCTTGCCATCGCAGGAGAGCCTGTCGCAGATATTGATCGTGTCGTTCGTGAAGCATCCACGGATTCACGAAAGGAAGTAGGGGAAGGCATCTGTGATGAACAGTCGAGTATGATGGCCGGTGCCGGGCAGCCACTCACGGAGGCCTCTCACGAGCCCGTCGAGCAACCAGAGAAGCAGGAAGAGGAAGAGGAACACGCCGAAGCCACTGGTGTCCATGTTGGACCAGAACCACTGTATACAACTCTCGATGATGATGAATTGCATGTAGAGCAGCCTCCCGAAGCCGTCGACGCAGAGGAGGACGAAGAGGAGGAAGCACATCGTCAACGTGTCGCAGCGAGACTAGCACAGATGGGTGCGTTCAACCCGCTCGCTGGGCCTCCCCCAGTCCCACGGCATCCGTCTCTCGACGAACCGGCGCCAGCGTCCGGAGAACCGCTGGACGTCGAGGACGAGGTCAATGTGGACACGGAGGAATTCGGGGAGACCATCGTTTCACCTCCCGTCGTCGTAGCGAGTCACGAGCCCATCCCGTCGATCAAGCACGACGCTGCTGAGCCACACGCTCAAGACGATGCCAAGGTCGACGAGGGCGGTCAAGCGCCAGCTCATCGCGACGGTGAATCTTGATTTTTCTCCTCACCCCACCCCTCTTTTTATTTGTATCTGTTGTGTTGTAGGATCTGGGTATTAATGTAATTTTTTCCCCTTCCTTCCCCTTGGCTCCTGCCGACAGGCGAGCGTGTAGTCGAGTCGTATGTCGAGGAGCAAGGTGATGCGCCGCCTCGTCCCAAAGTCTCTGAAGCGCAACCGATCCAAGACGTTTCTGCTCATGCGGTCGTCGAACGAGAGCAAGATCCCGCTTTCACAGAGCAAGCGGGTGTAGTACCGCTCGAGGTGGACGAAGAACGAGGCGGGCTGCGAGGAGACGTAGTGGCGCGTAGCTCCACGACGACCGAGACCGAGTGCGCGAGCAAGGGTGGGCCCGAGGTTGTCCATCATGGACCACCGCCCCCAGTGCGGATTAGCGGACCCCCGCCCGTCAATCTCCGCTCCAAGCCCACGCCGCCATCGTCGCCTCCGCCGATCTCACCGCCAGCATGGAGTCCGATGCAAGCGCTCAAGACGGAGGAAGAGGAGCGACCTGCGTCGCCGGACATGCCACCCCGACCGGTTCCCCCGCCCGGACGGAGTGGTGAGTGTCTCTCTCTCGAGGACCGCTTCGGGCGAGTTGATCGACTCCTTGGGCTGTAGGTTCGATGGCGGAGGATGCGCCGGCGCCGCCTCCTAGGCGGTCTATGCCGCCGCCCCCGAGACGGACGAGCGTGAGGGTGGTCGATCCGGTGGCTGAGCCGCCCCCCATGCCGACGTCGCCGAGACCTGTCGCTCGTCGGCCCACCACGCCGCCGATCATCACCACGCTGGTCGTACAAGACCCAGGTGGGCGCATCGCATTTCAGAGTGGGTCCTTTCGTGTTCTGACTCTTGGATAGAACGCGAGGACGACGGGGTCGAGGGGGTGGTGACGCCCCAGCCCGAGGGCGTGCAAGAGGACGAAGGGGAGTCGGTGCGTCGGCGTGCGATCACAGAACGGATGGCGCGTTTGGGGGGTATCCGATTCGGCGCGCCGCCGTCGATGATGGATCCGCTCTCGCGCCCGCCGTTACCCTCTGCGCCGCCGCCGACGTCCGTCCCGCCCGACGAACCGGAAGAGGCAAAGAGGAGGCGGGACGAGGAAGGGGAAGAACGAGGGCAGAGGGGAGAACCTGAGCGAGAAGCAGAAGAAGAGGACGAGGCGGCGAGGAAACGACGGATCGCGGCCAAGTTGGCTGGGATGGGGGGCATGCGGCTCGAGATGTTACCTCCGACGGCGGTGCCGCCCCTGTCGGCGCGACGGCCCGTCGTCAAGCACGAGGAGAGCGAGAGCGAGGACACGATACCACCGGTGCCTGTGCCTGCACCGCCGCATCGACCGCCGCCAACCCGGAAACCGCCGCCGGTGATCGAGGTGTCCGCGCAGAGCCAGAGTCAAGGACGGGGACGATCGTCGATGGAGAGCCACGGGACGTCCGACGACGGGGTGCGCGTCGAGGTGGAGGAGAGCGATATCGAGGAAGTGCGGTATTCGGACGCGGAGGCGCCGTTCTTGTCAGAGGAAGAGGGCGTGGCCCCGCCGCCGCCTCGGCAAACCCAACCTCGGTCTGCGGAAGCCTTGCCGACGCCACCACCGCGCGTCAAGTCGCGCTCCCCGCCGCCGTCTGTCGCTCGACGGCCTCCGATCCCGACGATTCCAGTGGCGTTGTTAGGACGACGGACGAGTGGGACGACGGGGTCCGCGGCGAGTTCACGACAAGCGTCGTTGGACGAGTCGGGTACTGGGGAGAGCGAGACGCCGCGTCCGCAATCCGAGTACGTGATGGTGGAAGCGGAGGATACGTCGGCGGTGCCTGTACATGTGTATCTGCCCCCGCCACCCCGCCGCTCGTCGACGCGTGGCGGATCGATTCACTCGATGGTCCCTGCGATACCGCCGCCACCGCCTGCGATCGATCCGCCCGCTGAGCCGCTGATGAGCAGCACGCAGTGGGAGATGCCGTCGATGACGCACAGCATAGGGTTCGGCGACAGCTCGGAGTTGGCGTCGTCGAGATGGTCGGAGGACTCGACGGTGGTGCAGGTCCCCGCGCCGTTTTCGTCGTCAGAGTCTGCCGGGTCTCGTCGGAGATCGTCTGGCAAGGTCGGGATGCCGTCGTCGTCGATGGGTGGGAGGAGCCTCGTCGAGCAGCAGCAGCGACAGTTGACGACGGAAGAGCTGACGGCGCTCGCGCGCAAGGTCGGTGCGCGGGTAGTCGATGCGGCGACAGCGATGTACGGCAAGTCGAAACGGGCCCTCGTTGGAGACGGGTCGTACGCCGGGTTCGTGCGGGCCGTATTGACGGAGGTGCCGGGTGTCGTTGTGCCGCCTGTGTCTGTCGCGCCCGGGACGGACGAATGGGGCTACCTCGTATACGCACAGACGGGCAATGCGGTGCAGCGACGCGTGTCGGAGATCATGCCAGGCGACGTCATCGTCCTTTGTGACGCGACGCTCAAGGGGCACAAGAGTCTGCACACGTACACGCACAACGTTGGGGGTGGCGAGGAGGGTGCGGTGGTGGCGATCGTATCGGAGATGGACGGGCGGAAGAGCAAGGTGAGAGCGTGGCAGGCTAACCAACATGTTGGACCACAGGTGAGTCTGTCCGTCTTTCGACGGCTGGCCCGGGTGAAGAACGGTGCGCTGACACCGAGGGCGACGCAGACGGTGGAGAACGTCAGCTATCGCTTGGAGGATCTGAAGAGCGGGCAGGTCAAGGTGAGTGGGGACGTGGTGGGATGAGTTTCGTTTGGCGGCTGACGCGAACCGACAGGTGTACCGAGTATTAGAAGCGTGAGACACGCACTGTATTTACTTGCACACGAGCTTTGTACGAATAGTCGTCATGATCGAAATCACACTGGTTCGTACTTCTCTTTGGACGGGCAACCTTCAAACGTAGATTGAATTAGGTGGTGGATGGTACTGGTATACATGCATGCACGGGAGAACGCCACTGACGAGCGTTGCAAGGGGGTGGTGTCACTCTGGACTCGTTGGCTAGACCATCAGTGAACCGTGCTTGGACGCATACATGGCACGAAACAAGGAGCTTACTGTTGGAATCACTTGACCAACGAAGTTCCCTCGAGGATTCGACTCGTCTGATCGCGTACGTCATTCTCGTATCCTGAATCTAGAGGCGTGAGCGAAAACGATGAAGGAAGACAAACTCGGGCCGACCTTGCGATGCATCCTCGAGTTTGGCCTTCTTTGCGGGGTTGAGGTCATCTGTGCTCGTCACTGCGGAAGAGTGAGGTGGAGATGGACGCTTGCCCCGATTTTTCTGGGTGAACGCCAGATGAGAACGGTGTCGGTCGATGGAACACGAGACACACAAATCTGTCCGCAAACTGTTTCTTCCTGGTATGCACACGCGCGTCAGGACGGGTGAGTCACAAAGGGGAAGAAACCGACCTTGCGAGGGCCTCTTCGGCGTTGCGTTTGTCTATCTCCTCCTGCGTGACGAAGGGTGGGTGTCGGTCGAGTCGTGGACAGGGTTTGCTTACCTGCTTGCTGCGCTGGAAACGTTCGAGAAAGGAGCCATCGTTGGAGAAGACGTTGACCGGCTTTTGCTTTTTGGAATCGGGAGTGTATTCGGATGTGATGATGGTCATGGTGAAAGGAAAGAGTCAGAAGTCACGTGGGTCGCGGTTGCTGCTTGGAGCGCTGCGGCGATGAGCTCAAGGCAAGATGCAGTGATTGATCTCGTGGTACACTACGTAATGCAAGAACTTCCTTTCGTCAGCGGTTTCTATTACCTTTCCAGGGGAGTGTACTTATGAACGGGGTTGACGGCGTGCATGACTTAACCCTTTGCATGAACAGGAACCGTCTGCAGTCCCTGGGGTGGCACACCCTACTACAAGTTTTACGAAAACTCGGACGGGGAACTGGACTTTTGGGAGGCCATCAGTGATCGGTCCCCAGTTACAGGAGACACCACATGAGTTCGGCTATGCGAGAAGCCTTGAGCGGTCAGCGCCCCGTGTGGGATTGTATCTCTGCCACGATAGGGTGGATGCGTTCACCGTCAATAGGTGAGCGGGATGGACACATTGGGAAATCGAGCACAGCCGACTTGGAGGATCTGCCTGCTTGCAGCCGGTCTGGAGCTAGGAAACACCAGGACAGTGAGGACAAGTCCAAGAGGGCCATAAAGGGTAGAAGGCTGTAACGGCGGCAGTAGCAGGGATGCCTCTGGGTTTAATCCATGTGGTCGTCCATGTGCTGAATCTACCAAAAGAGAAAAAAAGAATGGAAGGCTTGAACGGTGCGATATCGATTGTTTCCTATCTGTTCAATTACCACTACTCATCTCATCCGACCAGTCATTTGCTCAATGCAATTGAGTTCTACTTCTCGAGCGATCACACTGCAGTCGTGAATAGCAAATGGGCAATGTCAATAACAATTGAAGAATTTCGGCTGATTTGTTGCTATGGTATGTATAACAAGCACACTGCAACATCGCTATCCTTGAGTTATCGACGACCCCGCGATCAATTTCTGACAGTTCCCGGCCCCAATGCTGTCTTCCCTGCCCAAGGCCCGGGGACTCATTTGCAGCTGCAGCCTACATAGTCCCCAGCGGTGCACTTGCCCACCATTTCTCCAGGCGAGCAATGCTGGGTCCCAACGCAGTGGCGTTTACCCTCGCAGCCATGTTCATCGCAGCAGACTTTGGTAGTTCCGCATCTGTTGCAAGGGCATCCTGCGAAATCGCCCTTGGTGCATTTCCCATGCTTGCCGCCCGTGACGGCGAACGAAGGTTCACATCCTGGGTTTGAGGTCGAATTTGTATTGTTCGACGTCGCAGAAGAGATGCGTACTCACCATTCTCGAAGCAGCTGCCGACGTAATTTTTGCAGTGGCTCTGGTGATTGTAGGAGACATCACGGTTGACTATTCTCGGAGTGCCATCCGAGCCACCCGAGTACGGGGTGGCGGCCGCGATGGCGGCGAGAGTGAGAGCAATCAAGGCTTTTGCGGGGAACATGGCGATTGATGGGTGGTTCGTCTGCAAGAGTAGGGTTACTGCTGCTACTTTTTCAAAGGGGCATGCAAGCGTGGTTATATATCCTGTGGGCCTGCGTTGGTTCCCTGCGGGAGTGTTAACTATACTTCCCGTAGCTGACCATGGATGTATGGCTCGGTTGACGAGACCGATCAGTTTGCCTCAAGTTTCCAGGGTTCTCGAGCCCGAATTGTTCGACTTCTTCTACATCGTTTCATCTCATGGGTTTCTCTCTTTTGGTTGGGAGGCTCGGAATGGCGAAACGAGTCAGTGGTGCATGCGTAGCACAAGGTCAGATCTCAGTCTCCAGATGTAGAAGGCCGACGTACTTCTCCC
The DNA here is from genome assembly GCA_038094155.1 of Pulveroboletus cf. aberrans. Classification (NCBI taxonomy): domain Eukaryota; kingdom Fungi; phylum Basidiomycota; class Agaricomycetes; order Boletales; family Boletaceae; genus Pulveroboletus; species Pulveroboletus cf. aberrans. The sequence goes on from JBBPTO010001969.1 coordinate 6,790, forward strand.
TTCGGTGCCTTTTTTCTTTCTCACTGCACTTGCTTTGCTGCGAACTCCGGTTCGATGTACCTCGCAGCTTCTGACCTCGTTGACCTATAGGTTTGCTTCAAGTTTTTCCCACACGATGCCAGTAATGCGGTCGTCCGCGAGGTTCTCAATCGGCAACCAAGTTATGTTTTAGTTTTCTACGTCGTTTCATCTCCTAAGTTCAACTTTTGCTAGTTCGCAACACTCCCATCGTTTGGAACAACCAAATGACTCGGCCTTGCCACAGGATACCAGATACCCTTTCCTATATTCCTGAGTCAAGTTGGAAGCTAACGGTGACTTCGGTACCATTTTCCTTCCTCATTGCAATCGCCCTGCTGCGAACTCCCATTCGAGGCCTCCCGAAAGTACGCATCTCACCCTGACCCTGGCCAGTCGGCCTGTGGGGCCCACATTCTTTCGGGTCTGGAAATCACTGCGCATTTCGACCGACAGTCGTACTTGTCGACGTCTCTTGCATCGCGAGCCGCCATGACATCACGTCGAGCAGTACATGTAACGTCTAGCTTCTAGCTCACCAGTCCGCATATCTGCAGCAATGTGCAAAAATTAGCGATCCCGGAGGCTCGCAAGGATAATCCTGGAACTGACTGGCGATGCAGGCAATTGAAGTAGTGGTGGCTGGACACCAGGCTCACATGTCCGTTTTCGTCGCAACCGCCCATGTAATGACTTGCGCCACCGCTGCACTTGTTGCAGACACACTCTGCTGCAGCGCACAAACCTATATGTCGTCGGGGGAGGCAGCGTCCCCTCGAAACCTATAGTAGGAAAAGCGAGGCAATTCAGCATTATCCCGACAGTCATTTTTAGTTTACTGCTCTGGAAGTCGTCGTCGCATGTGGCTACCGCGTTGTGTCTGGTCGGCGCCTGTACTAGATACAAGGATCGTGGTTGCGGCAGCAAGATGGTAGATATCTTCGCCCGCGGATCCGCCACTTTCCCATACCATGTTCCCTCGAGATCAGACCAGTCTGAATTGTGATTTCGATCCAAACATAATCGATCGGACTGCGCCTTTCCACCTCTTGTTCCTCGACCATCACCACTCCATCTTTCATCGGAAAAGGAGACACCGCATTTGGCTTGCCGTGCTCTCTCACGTCTTTTCGCGTAATTCCCCACACGTCTTGGCCTCCGTAATTTATAAAGGCTGAATCATGGCTTCCATTTCTCCCCGTGCCTCTGGCTTTTGGACCTCCCGGACGGCCAATGGCCACTACACCATGCATGACCTCGACGATGCTGAGATTGCAGACGAGCTCGTGGAGGACTCCGAGTATGACGGCAGAACACGTTTAGACAAAACGATAGATCGAATCGGCATGGGTGCGTGCTTGTGACTCTCCTCCTTTTTCTTACTTCTCGCTTCTCTCCAGGGAGCTATCAGTGGACCCTCTTGTCGCTGTGTGGATTTGGTGTGCACATAGCTTGCCGTCCGTGTTCCTGTAGCGTCTGACTATCTCGGCTCCAGGTTGGATGGCGGACAACGTGAGTGTACCACAGTGAACCTCTCGGCGCCCTTGACCTGTCGCTCAGATGTGGATTCAAGCTGTCGCCATCATTCTCCCTCGTGTGCAACAGCACTACTCAGGTACATCGTCCCCGAGTATACCCACTCCGGACTAATCATTACAGTCCCCGATAATTACATCGGGGCCTTATCGTCCTCCATGTTTGCGGGGATGATGGTTGGTGCCGTCGGTTGGGGGTCCTGCTCCGACATTGTAGGCCGCAGTGCCGCGTTTAACGCCACCCTCTTCTTCACTGCCTTGTTTGGCATCCTCGCCTCCCTCGCCAACTCGTTTTGGAGCCTATGCGTGCTCCTCTTCTTCCTCGGCACCGCGGTCGGCGTGAGTTTGCCGTCGTTTGATATCGTTCGCTTTTTACCTGTCTCGTCCAGGGTTCCATGCCCACAGATGGCACGCTGCTCCTCGAGCACATGCCAAAAGGAAAGCAGTACTTGGTCACTGCGCTCTCTGTCTTCTTCTCTTTCGGTTCCGTCCTTTCAGCACTCGTTGCTCTATTCATTCTTCCTGGCCGTTCCTGTTCACCAAATCAGCCTTGCAGCCCTACCACTGGAAATACCGGCTGGCAGTATGTGCTCATCTGTCTCGGCCTCATCGTGAGTACGGTCTGTGACGCTGAACATTTGTATCATTCATCTACACAGACACTGTCCATGTTCCTCGCCCGTATCCTGTTCTTCCGGTTGCACGAATCTCCGCGCTATCTCGTCCATGCTGGTCGACATCAAGAAGCCTTAGAGTCCCTCCAGCTTATCTCTCGTTTCAATGGGTCCCATATCCCCCTTGACCTCGATGACGTAGACGACCGACGACCGCCCGAACCTTGTCCTCCTTCGAACGAATCAGACGAACGCGAGCCTTTCCTTCTTTCCACGCAAGAAACGCATGAGGCGAACGGGGATGCAACCAATGACGTCACGTCCATCGACGCACCGACGAGAGACGAAGGTGTGAAAGACTACCAATCGACGGACGACTCTCCCAACGCGCTCGATTCGCACTCGTTCGTGACCCCAGTCGACGAATACCCTCCGCGGAGGCTCAGCGTGGTCACCGTCACGGACGTCCCGGCGTCGCGTCCTAACGCGCCGAGCGAAGAACCCAAGGGCGACACGAGGTCGCGCACGCGTCATCAAATCGCAGGATCGCGGACGTCGTCGATCGTGTCGGTCGCGTTAGAGAGACGATTCGGAGGCGTACTTCCCAGGTGGATCAAACTCCCCTTGATCGCATGGCTCGATCGTGTTGGGATGGTGCTGACTCCCGAGTGGTGTCGGACGACGTTGTTAGTCTGGGCCGTATGGTTTTTCATGTCGCTCGGTGCGTCGTGTGTTGATGATCTGTTTTCATCACCTGAAGGCAACGTTTCAGCATACACGATGTTCAACGTTTATTATCCCAAGTTGTTGGAGACGAGCGCGAGGGGAGAGGCGAACTCAAAGTCATTGGAGGATAATTTGTGGGACGTGGTCATCTTTACGCTGGGTGGATGTCCGGGCGCGCTCGTACGTCGTCTTTTTTTTTCTCGGGATTTCGCCGGGCATGTGGTACCACGGACCGAGGCTGAAGCAACGATGCAGCTTGGGGCGTACATGGTCGAGAGTAGGCTCGGACGACGACGGTCGTTGGCCGGGACGACATTGTTGACGGCCTTGTTCTGCATGGCATTCGTGCTGGTCACGAGTCCGCTGTGGGTTCGGGTCAGCTCAGTCGGGATTAGTTTGAGCGCAACGGTGAGTCGGTGTGCGATTACTTCGTTGGCGACGTTGTTAATGCCTGGGGCAGACGATGTATGCGGTGTTGTACGGGTGAGTGTGGTCTCGTTCGTCTTGCGCGCGTGGCGTGCGACTGACGCGACGATAGATGGACGCCTGAGATCTTTGGAACCAAGGTCCGCGGGACGGCGTGCGGGATCGCGTCGGCGTTGTCTCGAATGTGCGTCGTCCCATTTGTCTTTCTTTCTGCGACCCCTGACGTAGGACACTAGAGGCGGGATGATCGCGCCCCTGCTGGGCGGTACGCTCCTCTTTGTCAACCGCGCGTTTCCGGTGTACGCGAGTGTGGGGGTGTACTTGGTCACGGCGTTCTGCGTTGTGTCCTTGCGCGAGTCGGGGGGTAAGACTGGGGAGCGGTCGGTGGTGCATTGAGGATGGCGGGTACGAAAATTTTTATCTAAAAGTAGAGTGCGTGTAGAAGTGTATGATCTAGTTGGGCAGGCCATGTTGGAACTTTGATACATCAAACTGGCTGGTACTACTTACTGTGATGCAAAATTGCCAAGTGCAATTACGTAGTGTAGTATAAAGTACATCATCTTATAATGCACAGTGTTGGTCTCCCCCCAAGGACATGCATGATGATGTGAATACTTTGGTGGTGGTTGCAGTTTCATTCCACCTGTTATGATTGGCCCCATTCTTTCTTTTGTCATGTGATCTCTCTCAATGTACATACACATGGGTTTGAATCCCCATTAGCATGCTATTTCCTTTTCACTGATGATCCATATACCTTTCACCATATTTCATCATATTTCATCATATTTCATTTGCTTTGTTGGCAGCTCCATACCTTTTATGCCTACTCTCAAGTATCCTGTTATTTACAGCAGTTTGCAAAACAACATGGAAAATGCAATCAAAAAATCATGTCTCAGCAAATCTCACAGGTGGGACCCCAAACCCAGCCTCGAAGGGCTACACCTATCTTTACCCAAGGTAGTCATAACAGTCTGATAGTGACTGCTTGCATGACTACCCACCATGCCCACACATGTCATCATCAACAGCAGGAAAACTTGCATTCCTACCCTCTTTTAAGAAGGTTATAGTGTCAAAGATATCAGTAATATTCTAGGCTTCAAGAAAATGCTCATATACAATACCTTTGAGTTCTACAAGAAGTATGGGACCATCAAAAACCCATTCAGGTATTCTTGCATTGTCAGGCACCATCACATCCTTAGTACAGCTGACATCTCCTTTCTCCATATCATAATTCAACTTCAAAGCACTCTGTACCTCAACAAATTGCAACAGGAGTTGTGGGAAAAGTATGGGGTCTATGCTATGCTCTCTACTCTGTTCCAAAGCCTCCAGTCCTTCTGTCTCACATGCAATGTTCTTTTCTTCTTGGCTGCAGAGCAAAATGAGGAGGCATGGGCACTTTACATGAACTGTATTGGTGCAGAAGCACTAGATGCTAACATGCTCATGTTTGTTGATGAAGCAGCCAAGGACAAACAGACATTCTCTTTGTACATGGAAGGTCACTCAAAGGTGTGTGTTGCCATGGGCAGTAGTGCTTCATATGTGGTGTCTGGTACTTAATCCTTCCTGTAATTACACTTGATGGGATTATCTCATAAGATATTATTGAGGGCCCAGTGGATAATGAGCAGTTTCTGCAGTTTCTGAGAGAGTAGGTGGTACATACTATGTCTGATCTTTGTACTGGTGTGATGGACTAACATTGCCACAGATGCTGTTCACCAATCCTTACCTGGGACCACATAGTATGCTTGTAATGGACAATTGTCATATTCACCATGGAGAAGATGTTTGAAAACTGGTGGAAGACATGCACTGCAAGTCAATAAATTTTTCTATATGTTTTGCTGATCTGTCATAGTGTGCAAACTCATCTATTTGCTGCCATATTCACCTGACTATAATCCAATAGAACAAGCATTTTCATCAATAAAAGCTTACTTTTGCTGCCACAAAGATGATCTTTCTATGATGTGTATTGTCTGTGCATGTCAACAAATCACTCCAGAGAAGGCAGAAGCATATTTTCAAGTGTCAGAATATATAGTGTAGAAAAAGTTGTATACTACACTTTACCACAAGGGTGGATAGAATCCTGGCATATCTGTATCATTGTCCTCACCATTTTCAACAACAATATAACCCTTCAGAACTGGAAGCCATTGCTCCTGAATATTACAATAATAGTAGAGATTGTAATTGATGCTTGAAGCCAGTTCACCATCTCCACCACTGTCATGATACTTCTTCTTGTATGCTACCTTTTTCCTTGGTGGTTGTCTTGGAGAATGTTGGCCTACTCCATTAGTATCAGCTGATGATGGTGATGCATTACTCCTCTTGCATTTCACATCAGGACTGTTCCACCAGTTAATGCTATCTTGCTTAAGACAAACAATATCACCTACTGAAATACCAATCTGGGCAAGAACCTTGTTATTGACTTCTGTGAGAATATCAGGTCTAATACCATGGAGCTTGAGGTTCTGCTTGAAATACAGTGACTCCAAAAACCATTGCAATGTTTGCTATGTTTAGAGTGTATGCAGTGTACTGGCTATATCCGTGGGAATGTCGCTTAGCATTGGTGAGACCAAATATAGAACTAATCCCTGGCTACGTAACTGTCCACGGATCACGTGA
>JBBPTO010001970.1:0-12769 GCA_038094155.1 Pulveroboletus cf. aberrans
GGGATGAGGTCTATGCTGAGAATCAAGATGAAATGCAAATCAAAACTGGGCAACAGGGACCTCTTGATCCCAGCCTCACCAACTTCCTCACTCCCACCCAGCATGTCGCCCCTGCTGATGACTCTTGCCTGGACTTGGAAATGTCCTACAATGACTTGACTTATGTTGAGGATCAGTCCATTTACCAGAAAGAAGGGCCACATGATGGCGCTCTAGTAGAGCTTGTCGCCGACTTCATGCTCGTGAGCGAACCTATGGGATGCATGACACCTCTCCTCCTGCCTCTGAGATTTCCATCAACCCTGCTGGATCCACCTCTCATGCTGCCACTAGCAGCACTGGGCCTTTCATCACCCTGCCAGGGTCAATGACTACCCCACTCAACAAAAATGTACCTCCTCAGGCCCTTTCAAGTGCTCCTGCAATACCTGCACTGCACGCTGAGCCTGATGTCAGGATTGGGGTTGCTGGGGGAGTTGCGATAGCCTAAGTGAGGTGGGTGCCTTGCTGGAGGGGGGGGTATAACGGTCAGGCTTACTTATCATGATTGGAGATAAGAGTCTGATGATTATCAGAGTGCAATCAACTACTCACCTCAGCTGAGTGGACTTACTAGCTAGCTTTAGTATAAAAAAGCAATGCCATTGTAACTTCCCCTCGATTGAATTTGAACTGACTTTAGAACAGTCTGTATAGTTTGATTCTTTTGTGAATGCTTGACACCCTCTTTTTCAGCACCACACTTGCTCATGCTGAAGGTTGTATGTTGTGTAATTGATTCAAAGAAATGTGTGTTCAAAATTTTGATTGTTTTGAATAAGAAGACAACTTTGGTCCTCATCCAAGAACTCATACTGATTCCCATTATAAGCAAGCCCATGCATTCGAGCAAGAAGGTGGTCTTTGAGATGGGGAATAAAATTCTACATATTCTAATGAACCATTTTTCTATAGAAAGATGTGAAACACACCTCAACAGCAGGGTCTTCTCTTCTAGCCAAGCAGTGAGATCCTGGGACTTGTGGGTTGATGCTGCAATGTCATAGTGGTTGAGTCAGGTGAAGTCCATCTTTGGTGGACACCTTTTCCCCCCTCCGCTTTCTTCTTCTGCAATGCTTCCCTTGCTTCATTCACCTTGGCAATGAACTGTTCAATTGCCTCTTGATTGAAGATAGTCTTTACATGTATCCTTGTTTTCTTCATCTCTGACTGGCTGAACCTTTGCTTTGAACACCAATGTTCCAGCTCCCCCTACTTGATTATATTAGAACCAGCTGGGGCTGGTAGTGGGGGCTCCACCCCCCACACCCCCTGGGTGTGAGCTTAATATGATTAGTTTTTACAGTAGCAATATATATTCACTGTGAATTATAACATCTTTATCAAAATGTACCTCCTCCAACCTCCGGCCTCCTCTGAGGCTCATTGTCACAACTCTGAGGTTGACACACACCAATGCTGCCATCTCCACTCCAGAGCATCTCGGAGTTGGTGTTTTCACTCAGTAAGGTCCTCTTTCTTCTTCAGACCTTATACTTCCTATTTCAGACATGATATCGGAGTTACATCGGAGTTTAAATGCTCAATCTTCGTCACTATTTTAGTCCAATTTTCTCGTCTCACTCCCTCAGTTGTTCAACCATCTGTGTGCCAACTGAGGTGAGTTTCTAGTCACATTTACTACTTTTGTCACTTATGTCTGTAGTCTGGGCCTTCCTGCCCCTCCATAGCACACAGAATTTGACAATCTTTTTGAATTCTGAAACTTACCAACTGTATGTGATTCATCAGTAAAAAGGGCAATGTCTAATTCCATCTAATTCTGGCTAATTTTGGCTAATTATTCTGCTAAGCTGGGTAAGCTGAATAAGCCAATAAGATGAAGGTGCACTCGAGCAAACCTTTGTCTATTCTTGTCTTGTGGTGCTTTTTGGCTTACAGAACTAGCTGAGGGTGCATTTTTTCATCTCATGGAAACATATCAATTTCATTCAATGTACCATACAAACACCAAAAAAAGGCTAAGAGGTCTGTCTAAATGCATGACCACAAGTGTAACAGGAAGGTACAAGGGTACTCCTGTTGTGCAGAGAAGAGAAGGGAGAGGTGAGTCAAGGATGCTCACCAAGATAGAGATCAAAGTTTTTGTGACCAAGTTTGGATTAGTCAAGATCAACCCTTGTAGAGCTTCTTAGAAGCTTAATCTCAATGGAAAATGAATCTCATTATTAATTACATCCAGGAATGTGTATGTACTTGTGTGTGATGTAGCTAGAACAAGGTCAATGATGTTAGAATGACATCATAGGATTAGTTATGCTGCTCCACTTATTCAAAATAGGTGGAGTTGGATCTGGATTGATCCAACACAGCCATTGTGGAGTGAAGAAAGCTTCAGACCTATAACATCATAGCTGAGTCATAAAGACCACATCTAGATTGTCATGTGGTTGATCCTGAAGTATAATCAAGGTTACACTTTAATTAAGTTTAACTGATGCAACAGTCAAGCCTTGATACTCAATGTATGTCTTTTAGTAACATGAATAGTATTAGCACTATGGTCTGCCTGTATTAACAGAGCACAGGACCTAGTGTTCAATTCACAGAATCTCAACAAAGTGCCATCACAGCCCCCATGTCAGGCCATCATCATTGTCATTGTTGTGGTCCATCTGCACCATCTGATGGATGTGTGTGCAAGGTGGCAGGCCAAGCAGGTGGCAAAAAGAGCATGCATGAGGTGGTGAGTCTGAACAGGAGGCAGCATGTGTGTGTGTAAGGTGGCAAGAGCGTGGGTATGTGCATGTGAGGTGGCAGGCTGAGCAGGAGGTAGCAAGTGTGTGTGTGAGGTGGTGAGTGTGGAGTTGTCCCACCACTGATGGGAACATGACATAAGAAGCTGCACAAGGTGTTAGAAGGTCCCTGCAAGTTTCCAGAGCATGAGGAGGAGGCAAACTCACCCCCATGGACTAAAGTCAAGCTGGATGCACAAGCAGTGTTGATGGGAGCATTCAGTGATGAGGAGGACTTGAGTAACACACAGACTGACCTACAGACATAGACATCAGCATGAAGGGCTGGAGTGAAAAAAGAAGATAAACTCACCTCAAATGACTCAAGTCAAGTTGGACACATGAATGGCAATGGCAGGAGCATCCAGCCATGACCAGGACTGTCATATCCCATCCCAACATCTATCCTCACACCTCTGAACTGTCCTCTGATATCCTCTATGCCACCTTCAACTCCAACTCCCTCATCTCTGGTCCCCTCTGAGACTCCATTCTACCTCATATCAGACCTCCAATATTGAAACCCCCTCTCCCATCAGACCAATTATGATTGGTTTGGATTTTATTTCCCTTTTATGCTCATTCCATTTCCTAGACCTATGATTTATCCTATGTTATACCTGTGCTATATTTCATTCCTCCATCCTATGTACATTACCCCTCAGCACCCTATGACCTCCAATCATTATGTACCTTTACATATAATCTTCTCCTGTCAGGATGCTAGACTCCTCCTGGACTTCATCCAATGGAGGTCCAAGGTGTATCAGTCAACTCTGGGGTGAAAGGATGCAGGAAGGGTCAGAGGTCTGATGGAGATGGGGTGGAACAACATGCAGAGGTGATGAAGGCAGAACAGGGCAGAGATGAGGGGTTATGGGGGTGAGTGCTTGGTGCAGGACTTATGTGTCGCACCCTTGCCTACTGTTGGGTCCTCATTTTAGAGATAGGAGGGGCAAGGTAAAGAGATAAGGGAAGAAAAGGGAACTTCATCAGGATCGGACGGAGTTTAAAAGAGTGAGAACATCATTGAGTGACATCAATATTCAAACTGAGGAGACATGAGGGGATTACAGGAATTATATACTATGAGGTCGGATTGGAATCTGGAACAGAGAATGGAGGAACCATATGTAAAGGTACAACAATGATCAGAGATCATAGGGTACTGAGGGGCAATGTACATAGGTCTAGGGAATGAAATGTAACACAGGTATAATCATAGGAATGAAACATAGGTCAGAGGAATGGAGTGAGCATAAAAGGAAATGAGATCTGGACCAATCATATTTGGTCCAACAGGGGAATGGGTTCCGGTATCAGAGGTTCAATGAGGAACAGGATGGAGTCCTTTGGAGGAGACTGGAGATGAGGGTGTTGGAATTGGAAGTGACATAGGGGGTATTGGAGGGATGATCAAAGGTGTGATGATAGGGGTTAGGATGGGATATGACACCTCCATTCTCTGTTCTGGACTCCAATCTGACCTTCTAGTATATAAACTCCTGTAATTTCCTCCTGTACTCCTTAGTTTGAATATCAATGTCACTTTGATTTCTATTCCTCCAATCCCAATGAAGTTTCCCTTCTTCCTTTATCCTCTTCACCCTGTCTCTTTCATCTCCAAAATAAGGACCTGAAAGTAGGCAAGGGTGCAACACATAAGTCCTGCACCAAGTTCTCACCCACAAAACCCCTATCTTCATCCTGATATGCCTTTGTCACCTCCACATGTCACTCCATCTCATCTCCATCAGACCTCTGGCCCATCTGGTGTCCTTTTTTCCCAGAGTTGACCAATATACCTTGGACCTCCATTGGACAAAGCCCTGGAGGAGTATGAACTCTGACAGGACACTAGGAACATGCTGAATAAGCTGTGAAACATGTTGAAGTGCACAAATGTCCAAAATGAAACTAGACAAAGGACTTACTTGGAGGAGTCCAAGAGGCTCAAGATGAAGCTGATAGCTGGAGCAGTGGACCACACATACCAAGGGAGATCCACAGCCCATGAAAACATCCTGCAGATGTCAAAGACAAACCCATTAACAAAACAGATATATCAGATCAATCAGAAGGTTGAGGAGACTGAGTCAGAAGGCAATGGCATCAGTTGAAAGTGCCATTGTGATTGAAATGGCACTGGAGACAATGGAAGACAATAGAAGAAGGAAGGAGTAAGGGGCAGCCCACACAGCAATTTGAAACAATGTAGGAGCCTGAAGCTCCCTGCAGTGATATTTCTACATCCTTTGAGTATTCATTGTCAAAATATACCTCCTCTGACCTCTGGCCTCCTCTGAGGCTCATTGTCACAACTATGAGGTCAACACACACCAATACTGCCATCTTCACTCTGAAGCATCTCAGAGTTGGTGTTTTCACTCAGTAAGATCCTCTTCTCCTTTCAGACCTTATATTTCCTATTTCAGACATCATATTGGAGTTACATCGGAGTTCATACACTCAATCTCCATTACTATTTTAGTCCATTTTTCTCGTCTCACTCCCTCAGTTGTACTACCATCTGTGTGTTGACTGAGGTGAGTTTTCTAGCTACATTTGCTACCTTTGTCACTTATGTCTGTAGTCTGGGCCTTCCTGCCCCTCTATAGGTGAATATCAGTTGTCCTACCATCTGTGTGTCAACTGAGTCTGGGCCTTCCTGCCCCTCCATAGCACACAGATTCTGACATTCATCCATTCTTCAAGCTCCTTCAAAGTTCTCTGCTACTCCTCCAAGACTGAACAGTCACAGGCTGTCTTCTCAAGTCAGAACTTCAACCTCCAGAAGACCAGACTGTTACGTTTGACCTAGACAAGGGTGAATGTAGAACCTTCAGGGCTTTGGACTTAACCATGGATGAAGAAGTGACAGTGCTTGATGATTGCAAGACATCTCAAGAGCCTACCTGCTATTGAGGTTCAGCAACAAAGGATGCTACCAGGCTAACAGCAGCCAAGAGTACTACTGAGTGAACAGTGGGCAAGGAGTCTGCCTACTAATGAGGTCAGATGACAAGGACTTCCCTTTGAAGGGTGGTGACAAGGAGACCTCTAGATGAGGTTGATGATGGAGACTTCCCACTTAAGGGTGACTAACAGTGATTGGAGAGCAAGAGGGTATTGAGGCTACCCTTGGGCCTGTATTGTGGAGTGGAAACACCAATATATTTCAAGGGTGATAGTACAAGTGTGAAATAGAGAAAGGTAAGACTAGACTAAGGTTCACATATGCAACAATGTGAGTTTATATATGTAAAGGAGTTCAGGGCAAGCATGAAACATAAAGGAACATGATGGAAGGAATCGCTGACAGAGCAAGTGAGATGGAATTGCATGGAATGCGATGGAAGCAGACAATGAGTCATGGTGTTGTAGTCAGCAATGAAAAGAAAAGAACATCCTAGTTGGAACTTATACCCATGCATATGTAAGTGATAAGTGAAAGAAGAACATAGTCCAGGATAAATCATAACACAGACCTTAGTTCCTGCACTCTAGATGAGTCATCCATGATTTAGAGTTGTGCTTTCTAATCAGGATATTCCTTTATTTGATATCTACATTTGTTCCTTTATGTTTCCTTTTGATTGACAGTCTTGGGAATACCCAGACTTAAAAGTTTGTACATAGAACAGACTTCTAGAAGTCAATTACCACCATCCAGCATCAGTCCTAAGTCTCCAAGTTCAATTTCCCTCATTTCCCAACTCCATAGTGGATTCCTTAGCCATACTGAATGGGAAGGAGTCAGACTTTTATTTTCCAGCTCTCTCAGGACATCAGTGAGCCATTTCATTCGCCCTCACCCTTTTTCTTTCTCTCTTTGCAATCCCCTGGGTCAATAACTACACTTGCATCCTTTTTATTAGCTTGGGAGTTCCACTTCGGAGTTCCTAGGAGTTTTACAATGAGTCAAAACAAAGATGTTAACTTGTTAAGACCAGAACATCCTCCACTCAAACTCCAGTTGGAGATTGGAGGTTGAAGGGGAAAGAAGACTGGAGATGGTCAGACATCCAGAGGGGAGGATCCAGAGGGGTAAAGGCTTGATGCAGGACTTATGTGTCAGGTCTTTGCACTGTCATAGCCTTTGTTGGTTGAAGACATATTGGAGGAACTCTGGAGAGTGAACAGAGGACTGTCTAAGTTGATATTCAGCCTAAGGCTATCTACATACATGTTCAGAGTATATATATGTCGGAGGGGCTGCAGATTAGTAATGGAGGGCTATGTAGATGTATAAGATGGAGGTTGGATATCTGAGTGCTGGAGCTGTGCTACACAGCATCAGAGGGGACAGAAAGGTAAGACTAAACTAAATATGAAACAAGAGACATATGTAAGAGAATCTAAGAGATGTCCAGAGGAATGGAGTTGCATATTTGGTGAGGAATCACTGGAGGGATGAGCAGAGTTGGGTTTCAGAGGTCAGAGTTGACTTGATTGGATTCTGGAATATGACATAACTGTTGAAAAGAAGTCAAGTTAGCCCAACCATGATAAGTTCAAGACAGAGCGTACCTGGACTGTCCACACTACTCCCAAACAACCACTGATGATGTGCCAAGTACCTGAATCCACCACATTGATGATGGATCAAAATGTAACCTAGAAAAGTCAGTCTAGTGAAGACAACTCATGAAGTCATATGGTTGTGTCAAGACCAAATCAGGCACATCAGACATGACTCTTTTCAGGGCAGTTTTTCAACAGGAGGGGTGCACAGGAGTGGAGTTGGGTGGTGGGTGGTGGAATGGCAATAGTGAGCTAGTTGAGCTACTAGTACTAGGTAAGTCAGTGAACCATTATGTTGAAGAGAGGTTGAAAGACCTAGACTGCTATACTTCTCTGGATAGGAAACTAGCAGGTCAGCAACACAAAGAAAGACAATGAAGGGACAATTGATCTGTTCCAGGTGGAATTCATAGAGTAGAGTTCCATGGAAGAGAACCACAGGACTTACAGGAGGCAAAATGAATGATAATCTAAAAGAGCTCCTAATGTTTCAGACATGGCTAATGAGCACAGGACTTGATTCTTCACAGATCAGGAGAGGACAATGGAGAGATGATTACAGACACAGCTGGATCAATGACAATGAAGAATGGAACTTGAGATAGATGGATGATGGATGGTAGATTCAATAATGTGTGTGAAACACAACTTTTATAGTCTGAGCACACCTGAGATACTAAATACATGTAAAGGGCATGATTGGATTGAAAAATGGATCATCAGATCTATCAGACTTTATGTCATATCCCGTCCCAACCCTATCATCACACCTCCGATCAACCCTCCAATACCCCTATGCCACCTCCGACTCTGACATCCTCATCTCTGGTCCCCTCCGATAGCACTCTGTCCTACCCTTCATTGGACCTCTGATACTGGAACCCTTTTCCCCATTGGACCAATTATGATTGGTTTGGATCTCATTTCCTCTTATGTTCGCTCCATTCCTCTGACATATGTTCCATCCCTATGATCTTTCCTGTGCTACATTCCATTCTTACATCCTATGTACATCACCCCTCAGCACCCTATGATCTATGTACCTTTACATATGGTTCCTCCATTCTCCGTTCCGGACTCCGATCCGATACCTCTGTATATAAACCCAAGACCTCTGCATGTACTCCTCGGTTCGAATATTGATGTCTCTTGATGTCTCTTAATGTCTCTTGATGTTGCTTGACCTCTTTATTGAAGTCACTCATGATGTTCTCTCTCCTCTGAACTCCATCCGATCCTGACAAAGTTTCCTTTCTTCCTTTATCCTCTTCACTTGTCCTTCCATCTCCGAAATGAGGACCCGATAGTAGGCAAGGGCGCGACACATAAGTCCTGCACCAAGTTCTCACCCCCATAACCCCTCTTCTCCACCCCGTTTTGCCTTCATCACCTCCGCACGTTGCTCCATCTCATCTCCGTTGGACCTCTTGCCCATCCAGTATCCTTTCGTCCCAGAGTTGACCGATACACCTCAGACCTCCATCGGATGAAGCCCCAGAGGAGTCTAGCATCCTGACACTTTAGCCCTACTGTCATGGGGAAGTCTGGACTCAAAATTTCCAGCTCTACAGTTAAGTGAACTTCATTTCTTTTCCTCTCAGACATTGTTCTAGACCCTTGAATCTCTTTTTGGTCAAGTTTTCCACTCACATCTGACACTAACCACTCAGGAAACCCACTCCAGGCTTTCTAGCATCTTTACAGTGCAAGTAGTGACAATGATGAATGGAGGCATGAGGATGAACTGTCTGTGAAAGGGATGATGCTGAATGATGTAGAGATCATATCTGAATGATCCTGGTCCAGATTGAATGATTTGAGTGATCTGAGTTGTCCTATCCAGTCCAGTCCAGTCCTATCTGACCTGCTGGATGACAAGACTATCAGTACTGGATGACATGAAATGAATGAAATGTAAGTAAGGATGTATGGTCCGAATAGAAATGTAGAAATGGGTGAAATGAAACTGGGTGTGAGGGTCCACTTGACTTGCCTTCTTTGATCTACTATCACTTCTATACCTTTGATGATAGAACCTGAGTCCAAGTGTGTGAGAATGGATTTAAAAAAAACTGGATTGGAATAGAAATAGAAGCACTTGATGAGCATGCACATTGAAAGAAGGAAACATAGGTAGAGATAAGATGGATGAGAATCTATTGTAATGATTTTGTTTTTCTGTTGGACTTTTGTTCTTAGTATTGAAAGAGGAGATAAGAGGCATTTTTATTTGATATGAAAGATCACCAGATTGAAAACTGGGATAGAAACCACTAATATATGATTTCAGAGAATAAAAGCAGCAGATGATCAGTATGGTGTGAGAAAGTGTTCATGAATGGTGGCAGATTGTTGATGGATGATGGTATGAGGTTGAATGAATGGGAAAGTGAATCTTCTTCATCAAGAATACTTTCTACATCTATATCTACTGAATGACTGATTTTATGATCAGAATCTGTGAAAAGAACAGAATGGATCTCTATCTGGCAGAGAGGATCCAGATCTGGGTCCGGAGGGTGGACTGAAACATTGGATGGTGATGGAATATGATTATAAAAAGAAAACAGAAGGACTTTACAGTGCCTTTCCTCCAGCAGAGGACTTTTAATGATGACCTCCTGGACATCAAGCCATAGAGGTCACTGGAAATGAGACAATGGATGAACTGAATGGGGAGGGTGATTTGGAACATCATTGACAATGTCCAGGGCTGAAAATGAGAGTATGTTTGCATGAGGTAGTGGGAGTACTGAGATATGAATGGGAGGGGCAGCAGATAGTAGAGGTGGCTTGCATGGAACTGGTGATGAAATAGCATCCGGATGCACCGATTTAATGGGTGCAACAGGCACCAGATTGACAGATGGTACAAGTGGGGAAATGATGGTGGGCTCTGCACATCATGGAGGTATCAATACTTTGAATGCAGAAATCTCTGTGAAATGAATGTGTTGACATTCAAGATAGCATTGGTGGTGGGAGCAACAGCAACAGAAGTGAAAAGTGGGGGAGATGGTGCCAAGGGAAGAATGAATGAGATGAAAACTGGATCTATGTGATCTGATGGATGAGAGAGAGGAGGAAAGTGGTATGAATGAGTGCTCCAGACTAACAGAGTTCAGAATGATGGTAGTGAGGAATGATGAGAGCTGCTTGATGGGAGCACTGAATGAATTGATGAGATCTGGCACAATGGATGGGATGGAAGGTGGAAGAGGGATGAATGAAGTGTTAATCAGATCTATGTGATCTGGTATGGAAGGTACCTGTGGTGATTCAATGGAAAGAAGTAATGAGTGAGTAGGCACAGGTTCAGAATGAGAAGGGCAATGTGAAAGAAGAAAATTGGCAGCTGCTAGGATATCTGCCATCAGATACAGATCATCTGGATGGACATTGGACTGAACCACAAGCAACCAGTTGTGGATGGATGCATGAATGTTGGATGAGAATTCACTCTCTAAGAGATAGTCTCACTTTCATACTGAGAGATGGTTGAGCATAATGAGACAAGACAAGATCTTGAGAAATTGACAATGATATGCTCCAAGATCATTGAGACCTTGGAGTGGTTGTGACTAAGATAAACCTACAAATGTCAGCAGATTGTCTTTGAAACAATGAATAGTGGATTCACATCCTGGGTACAATGAAATGATGGCTACTACAAATGCAAGCCAATCTGGGGTAGCAGAAGTCATCTCTGGGAGTGTCTCCCAGAGTTCCACTTCATTAAGCAATGTGTAATAAAATGCACAATTAATCCTTTGTTGATTACTGAGACCCTTTTTGTTATGTTCGATCTAAATGAGGGTGGAGGTAGAACCTTTGGGGCTTTGGACCTAACTATGGATGAGAGTGGTGACACTTGATGAAGTCAAGACATCCAAGGGTCTTTCTACTAATGAGGTTCAACAACAAAGGGTACTACTGAGTTAATGGTGAACAATGAGATACTACCAAGTGAATGGTGGATGAGGAGTCTGCCTACTATTGAGGACAGACAATGAGGACTTCCCACTGAAGGGTGGTAGATGAGTTGACCTCTAGGTGAGGTTGACAATGGAGACTTCTCACTTAAGGGTGGTTCACAGTGATTGGAGATGAGAAGGTATTAAGGCTACCCTTGGGCCTGTATTGCAGAGTGGAAACACCAATGTATTCCAGAGATGATGGTACAAGGAAGAAGGTGGGAGGTAAAAGGTAAGACTAGACTAAGGTTTACATGAATGATGACTTGGGTTTATATCTGTACAGAGATTCAGGGTAGGCATAGAATGTAATGGAATATGATGGAAGGAATCACTGACAGAGCAAGTGGAATGGAATTGCATAGAATGCAATGGAAGTGGGTGATGAGTCAAAGTATCATAGTCAGTGATGAAAAGAAATGAACGTCAGAGTTGGGACTTATATCAATGTGTATGTAAGTGATAAGTTGAGGAAAAAGAGTAGCATGTCTGGAATAAATTGTAACATTATCCCCTTAGTAGAACTGAAGTCTCTGTACTTTAAAAATCACATAGAGTTCTCTGGTCATGTTGGACATGGCAGCATTGTCAAACTGATAGTTGTCTTCTCTCTCATCTGGGAGTGGGATCTTGATAGTGGTCATCTGTAAGGATGTGGGGTGACATTAAGGGGTGAAGCAGGCAGCACATTGAATATGCTGGTGCATAGGACTCAGTGGTGAAGTTCCTCTGAACAATGATGAGGATGAATGTTGGGATGTGAGTGAGGAGGAGGGAGAGGGCCCAGGTGTAGGGCATTGAAGAGGGCATTTCCTCTGGTTGTGGCCAGGCATCCACTGAAGACAGGTGGGACATTGATAACTGGGGCAACAGTTTCAAAAGTGCCCAAGACAATGGCACTGAAAACAAGCTTGAGCATAGCAAGGATTGCTTGAGGTAAGGATGATCTCTCCCATGTTTTTGGCATGACAGAGTTCCACTTGGTTAATGGTGTCAATGACCTCTGCATCAAGTAGGGATGAGAATGTGAATGGGGTAGATAACATAGGGGAGGTGATGGTGGTGGTCAATGGAGTGGGAGTGGGCACTGGTAAGGGTTCCACATGTGGGGTGTTGGTCTCGAGGAGGTAGTGATCAAGATCTGTGAGGAATTCTCCAAGTTCTGGCTGGTGGGCAAGGATGTTGAGCTTGAGGTTGGCCTTGCTTAGAATAGCAACAGCAGTGAGGTGGTTTAAGAAATTAAGGTGGCCAATCTGCCATAGAAGATAGATGAGGCAGTAAAGTGCAGAGCCCATATCCAAGTAGGCACTGATGTGAATGCATCTATCATAGATGCAGTCATGGTATTCAGTGATATATGAATGGGGAATGGTTGAAGACCTGAGACAATGGACATGGATGGAAAGGTCTATGGCATAAACAGGGCATCAGAGAGGAGGTCTAGAGATCTTCACTAGGGGAGCATGAAAGGGGGGG